>VMDO01008559.1:0-83172 GCA_007922755.1 Pedetes capensis
ATCATGTTTGGAAGAGTGGCAGGTCAACGGAAAAGAGGAAAACCCTCCACCAGATGGATTAACACAGTGTCTGCAACAATGGGCTTAAACATAAATAAGATGGTTTGCCTGGCACAGAATCGGCAAGTGTTTCGATCTGCTGTACATAGGGTCGCTATGAGTCGGACTGGACTCGACGGCACCTAACAACAACAACAATCTAATTAAGGTACAGGTAGCTTATCTTAAGAATACAGTGTTGCAAAGTCTTCTGTATGAAACCATAATGGCTCACACAAATGTCCTTAGTAGCAATTTAAAAAGGCATCAATTAAAACCTCAGGAAGACAGTTCTGTTATTAGCAGAATTCACTGTGTCACTTTTAAGAAACCAAAATGATTTATTTGTAACAAGTTAAGCAACCTTTAGCTGAACAGTGCTTTAATAAGAAACTACAGGTTTTCACTGGGAGAGTGGGGGTCTTTCTTTGGGATCCTGCTTCAAACTGCCAGATTACATGGCAGGAAGGTATTTTCCTGTGGCCTTATGTTTTATTCTTAAAATTACTTTAAAGTTGATTTCCCAATAGACTGTACTGACACATTTTGAAATAGAAATAATACTTGAAAAGCAGTAATTTAGATTGTTTATAATAGGTAAATTATAAAACTTCAAAAGCAAGTTTTAAATTTATGTACATAAACACACAAAAGTTAATGTGTACCTTGTAAAGCTGATTAGAAGTTGAAAATCTAAACTAATTGTTTTTTGGTGAAATAAGTTAATTTCTAAAAGAATTCCAGAAAATCAGCTAAGATGCAACCTACTTTGATCTTCTAACTTTATTTATCAGGTGTCTTTGGAGGTGACAGTATAGTAAATAATGCATTTATAAGTTCCATAAGACTAGATCTCATCTAGTTTGTTTGCCATTCTTTCAGTGACTAGAATGGGGCCAAGTACACAGCTATATTTGTTGAATATATGAATAGAAACAACAACAAAGGACATGTATTCTCACCATTGTTATTTTATAAGGTTTTAAAAGTTCTGGATAAGCTGGCCGTGGTGATGCACACCTGTAATCCCAGTGATTTGGGAGGCCAAGGCCAGAGGATTGCAAGTTTGATGACAGAAGTAGCCTGTGTAACTTAGCAAAACCCCATCTTAAGACAAAAGTAAAAAAGGGGATAGGGGCTTAACTCAGTGGTAGAGTACTTGTATAGAATGCACAGGGCCCTGGGTTCAGCCCCCAATACCTAATAAACAAAACACAACAAAAGTTTTAATAAATGAAAAATAAAAATGCATAAATATGAAGTTAAAAGAAATAATATATGTAGTTGACATTGAGATAAGTATTTACCTAGTCATTCCAAGGAAATAAACTAGAAAGCTATAAGAATAAAAAGATTTTAGGAAAATTGCCTGCTACAAGATCAAAAACTAATAGCATTCTAGTATACCATCAGTAATCAATCAGAAAATAGAGTAGCAGGTATTTCACCAGTATTAACAACAAAATTCCCCAAATGCCAAAAATGACCTTACTAAAAAAATTTGCCTGTTATGAAGAAAACTATAAAATGTTTTGAGGAATATACACAGAAAAATGAATCCTGTGAAATGATAAAGATAATATTGTAAAGATGTTGGTTCTCAAGTTCTGGCAGAAAATATAGAACCATGTTAAATATGATTATAAAACCTAAGTCTAGTTTAGGTGAAGGCAGCTTTTACCAGATTAGCTAATTAGAACCTAAAGAGAAGGAAAATAACTAGACCAATACAAAATAAATGTAGCAATTGTAAAATAGTAGGATAGAAGACTGGTTTATTTAATAATTTGGTATGTGCAAAAGAAGACACATCAATGAAGGCAGGAAGAATTATGACACAATTGGGGCTGGGGTTTAGCTCAGTTGGTAGTCTGAGGACCTGGGTTCGATTCCTAGCACTGCAAAAATGGGAGAAGGATGTGGCAATCCACTCCCAAAGCAATCCTGAAATAAACAGCCATTGAAAGCCCTATGAAGGTCACTATGAATTGGACCCTGCTCTATGGCACCTCAACAACAGTAATGATGGAATTTCTAGGATAATTGCTTAACTACTTGAAGAAAAATTAGGTGGTAACCTTTCCATTATACAGTGACCTAAATTCATTGTAAATAAACTGAACTATAGTTACAAAAAGAAATTCCTCCTATATGAACAAATAATAGACTCGACGGCACCTAACAACAACAACAACATGATATATATCAAATGTACATTGAGGCTTTATTGTAACAGTTGCTCCAAATGTGGCTAAAATTATCTGATTGATATTGCTTTTAAGCATAGGTTACATTGAGTGTTTGGCTCAGATTAAAGCAGTAGTGCAAGGAAAGGAAACAGCATTTATTATATGTCCATGTGTGTCCTGCTCTGTTAGACTATATAGTGTCTCAGTCATTGTGACATTAATAACAATTACATATTATCTGCATTTTCAGATTGGGTAGGAGTAATAGTAGTTGAAGCAGTGGAGGATGTTCTGATGGATCATTTTCATAGATAATGTGAAGCTCAGTAGCTTCCTTAAGGATGATTATCTAGGTATAGGGCCACACTAGGTGTATAGATTAGTGTACTGTGGACTGGAGGTAACAGAAGACTGGACTCTTAGTAGTTTACTTTTTTTTTTTTTTGGTCCTGGGGGTTGAACCCAGGGCTTTGCAAATGCTGGACCACTGAGCAGCACCCCCAGTCCATTTTTTTTTTAACTTTTTTGAGACAGGGTCTTGCCTTTGGTCTCGAACTTGCGATCCTCCTGCCTCTGCCTCCCAAGCTGCTGGGATTACAGGCGTGTGCCACTGCACCTGGCTAGTAGTTTAAATATTAAAGAAATATATTGACTCACAAAACCAGAAGTCTAAAAGTTTCAGAGTTGGATAATCTAGTGTTTTTTTGCTTGGCCTCATTGTTCTTGTGTTTTCCTCTGGGTTCTCAAGATGGCTTCCTCTGTTTTCAAAAAAGAGCAGTGTGGTTTCACCTGCACAGTCACACACTGCACAATCTTAATGGTAAAAGGACGTCTGGGAGATGTGTGAGCATCTTTTCATTATATTAGAGGACCCTCCATCTGATACAGAAATTGACATTGTTTTGTGTGAAAAGCAGTTCAGGTTTAGGTCTAATGGTAAAAATTGGCTTTCATCCTGCTTCTACTTTTAAAGCATCTGAAGTGAGAGACACTAGTCAATGGAGTTCCTTGTGAATTGAGGAAGATGCTCTTTTGTCAGTACTGGGAGGTTGAATGCAAGGCCTCATATATGCTAGGCAAGTACTCCACCACTGAGCTGTACTGCATCCCCTTTTTAATTTTTTTTATTTTGAGATGGGGTCTTGCTAAGTTATGCCTCTGGCACTGAATTGTGATCCTTCTGTTTCAGCTTCTCAAGTTGCTGGGATTACAGGCATATACTGTGGTGCCGAGCTGAAGAAGGTGCTTTTATATTTATTTCCAACTACACCTTGTGGGAAATTATTTTATTTTAATTTTAGAAGGTCAACTTTCTAGCTACCATGTTATTGTTGTTAGGTGCCATCAAGTCGGTATCCAACTCATAGCGACCCTCATAGGATTTTCAATGGCTGACTGTTTCGGGATTGCCTTGGGAGTGGATTGCCAGGTCCTTCTCCCATTTTGCGGTGCTGGGAATCGAACTCAGGGCCTCAGAGACTGCAGAGCAGTGCTCTACCAACTGAGCTAAATCCCAGCCCCCCTAGCTACCATAAACACATTTTTATTATCAACTCTCTTAACATCTTCATTTCCACAGCAAGTATTTGCCCATAAGACAGATATAATAATCAGTCTTCATTCCATAGAGAGCCCAATTCCCGCGTTCTAAATTGAAAATATTTATTGTGCTGATAAATTCCCTCTTTTCTGCCTTTGCTACTCAAAAATGAGACAGCTTTAAAGTGCCATTGTTCAGAGGTACTTAATTATTTTGGAGGCTATATTACAACACGATGCATGCGGGGAAGCATTATTGTTGACAAAGCTTTCTTGGGACTTTATGTTGAAAGTTATCATTCATCATACCTGGTGCCATGGCACATGCTTGTAATGCCAGTGACTTGGGAGGCAGAGGCAGGAAGATTGCAAGTTTGAGGTCAGAGGCAGCCTGTGTGACTTAGTGAGACTTTGGGTCAAAATAAAAAATGGGTTAGGTATGCAATCCAGTAGTGGAGTATTTGCAAAGTATGTGCAAGGCCCTGAGTTTAACCCCCAAGAACCAAAAATTAAAAAATAAAATATTTCATTCATAATAAATTATGATCATTTGTAAAGTGTGATTCAGTTTTGGTTTTAGTCCTTAAAGCCTTCTAGAACCAAGCAGATGACAAACATTCTGCTTTTTCTTTCTTTCCTTGTCTCCCTCATCCCCTCTCTTTTCCTCCTCTTCTCCCTGCCTCTCTCCATTCTTTCCTTCCTTCATCCCTCCCTCCTTCCCTTTATTCCTCCCTCCCTCCCTCTCTTTCTCCTTCTCTCCTTTCCTTTTTTCTTTTTCCTTTTACTTTTTCTTGTAGCCCAGGCTGGGCTGGAACTACCTACACAGTGCAGTCTGGTCTTGAACTCATGATCCTCTTGCAGCCTCCCAAGTGCTGGAATTACAAGCATGTGCCACCTGCCCAGCTAAAATTTGTTTCATTTTAAAGACAATGACATGTGAATAAAAATGTAACCTAATTATTTGCTTCTCTTATTCTGTAGTTTCTTGTTCTTTTCAATTAGAAGTTTGGTCAAGGTAAAGGGTAAACTTCAGTTTATACTCATGAGTCTTAATCTTTAACTGTTATTTTGTTTCTGGAGTCACATATGACCCCATGATCCATGAACCCGCTATTAGGTAAGTGCCATAGCACTCCATGTCTGGCACCTGCCCAAGGGTCTGTTTTGACATTACAATACCAGTCAAGGGTTAAGTAACCTAAAATATTTTCATCAACTTAGTAAAATAGGTAGTTTTAAAGATGAAATGATTTGTCTCATCTTTGTCCCTCCTCTTCTTTTACCTGCCACATAGTTTGTGTTGCATCCACACCTATTTCTAGCACTTTTGGATTGTTTATTTTTTCCATGTTCATTCTTCTCTGCCATTTTCCTCCTCTACCTGTCAGCCTATCAACTTCAGGTCAACCCCATGCAGTTAAGACCTAAGTACCTGCTTTTCAGATCTCACTGACATCTTGTATAACTCTAACACCTTTGTAGACAAGATCATCAGTCCAGCCTTGGATCTTTAGAGTTGTTCTGCTGCTTGGACTCTATTTTAATAACACATTCCTCCAGAACCACATATTTTGTTACACAGTTGTTTTACTCAGAAATCTTGAAGTAATTGCCAGGCTTGCTGGCACACATCTATAATCCCAGTGCTCAGGAGGCTGAGACAAGAGGGTCTCAAATTCAGGGTCACTCTGGGCTACATAGTGAGACCTTGTCTGAAAAACAAATGAATGAACAAACAAAAAATAAAAAATCTGCAACAGGAAAAATGGAGAATGCTTAAATTCCAGAAACTTACTATAGTAAAAGATGCATTGCCATTAATCTCCCTCAAAAGGTTCCTCCTGGCTTCTAACACACTTATCCTGTCATTCTTGCCATTTTCTGAAGCAGTTCTGGAAGTTCTATTTCATGAATGTCTTTAATTGCACTGTCATGGCTGCCTCTATGTCTTGAGTAAACTCAAAACATTTTCTTTTCATAGTCATTTTGACTTTGGAGAAGAGCGGGAAGTCACATGGTGCCAGATCCAGTGAATAAGGTGGGTGGGGACACACCATAATGCTTTTGTTTGACAGAAATTGCTATACCAGCAATGATGTGTGATGGGAGATGAAACTAAAGACATTCGCAAAAGAGGACTCCTGTAACTACTTCAGAAAGTGGCAAGAACAATGGGCTAAGTGTGTCTGAAGCCAAAGGGTGGGTATTTTGAAAGGGATAAATGGGAATGTGTCTTTTACTATAATAAGATTTTTAAATTTAAATATTCACTTTTTAAAATCATACCTTATCAGTGTTATTTTCTTATTCTAGCCTTGGGATAGTTTGTCAGATACTCAGAGTAGATCTTTTTATCTCAGGTGTGCTGATATGATAAATGAAGTGTTGAAAGATTTGATGACTTGAGATTTTTATGAGGCAAATAAGTAGCAAAACTGCATTTAAATGTTTTTGTGACTCTGAGACCTGGGTACTAATTTACACCACACAGTAACATCCCATTACAATTATCAAGCTGTCTTTATTGGTCCTCAAAGTCATATGAAAATAACACTTTTCTCATTTATACAGTAAAGTACTTTCATATGCATTGTTTCATTTGACTTTTACAATTACTATACCTAAGCCTTAGAGGTAAGTGAAATCCCAGGTCATAGTTATATTTTTTTAAACTATGACATGAATCTCATTTTCTCAACTTCACATTTTATATTCTTACCCATATTTCTTAATATTATTTTAATCTACAAATACTCTATCATTGTAACCTATTCTCAGGGTGATGAGATGGGAATTTAATAGAAAAAGCAAATGGTCAAGAAGAGTGAAATACATTGGAGTTTCATAGGCATGCATATATACTGATTCCACCCTTGTCTTCTGATCTCATGTTCAAGTATGAACAAGTGGAGCTACAATACCCTAATGCCCAGAACAAGAAGGGTGGTAAATTTGTTACATGAGAAAGGCAGACTTTGTGTAGCCCAGCAGATTTATTTGATGCCAGAACTGAGGAGATGTTTATATTTGGGGTAATGGTCCTTTAAAGGCCAGTTAATAAATGGTATTAAGGGAGATTCCATTGCTAAGTAATGTTTCTCTCCCCTGAAAGCATTATCTCTGACTCTCCCTGGAGTAGCTACTTGCCACAAGACTCTTGTCAGTAATAATATAAGTGATAACAGTATATTCTTTCCCCCAAATAAAGCCTCTTGATGATCTTATTGCAACTGACAGTTTTCATTATTGCTACTCCATCCTGGCAGATGAGACCCTATTGTGAGACTTACAATAACTATAATAATAGTATCATTTACTTACTTGGTTGATTCATTGATTCATTCATCAGATGTTCATTTGGTGCTGTGTTAGCTCCCATTGCTGTAACAAAGTGCTTTGGCTAAAGAAGCAAAATGTATTTTGAAGCTCACAGTTTTTGGAGGTTTCAGTCCATGGTTAGGCAGACCCATGCTTTTGGGACTTTGGTGAGGTAGCATATCATGGTAGGAGTGTGAAGTGGAGAAAGTTTCTCATCTCATGGAGTCTGGGAAAGAGAGGGAGAGGGAGACAGGAGAGGGGGAGGGAGAGAGAGCAAGACTGTAGTAAGACTGGTTGTTGTTAGGTGCCCTCGAGTCTGGTCCAACTCACAGCAGTCCTATGTACAACAGAACAAAAAACTCCCCAACACTGTGCCATGGCTGGCACTATGTCATTATTTCTCTGCTATTCATGGGGTTTTCAGTGGCAGGTTGTTTTCAGGATTGTTTTAGGAGTGTGCTGCCAAGTCCTTCTTCCATTTTGTGGTGCTGGGGATCAAACCCAAGACCTCAGAGTGCACAGAGTGACATTCTACCAACTGAGCTAAACCCCAGCCCCCAGTAAGACTAGAAGGTTGTCCAAATGATGCTGAAAAGGGAGACAGTAGCTAAGCACAGAGACACTGCAGGCTGTAGAAAGGATTTTAGACTTTATTTATTATAGCATTTTAAGAGGAAAAATAGTCCATTTAAAAAGATCTTTTTGACTTCAATATTTATTTTAAACATACTTTATATCACTCAGAAGACAGGTATCATTGACATGATGTTAAGAATCAAGGGGAATGAAACTGAATAAAAAGGAAAGCAGGGTTGTTACAAGATGATAGAAGCTTGTAATATCATATTTTACACAAATTCATTCAGAAGATAGAAGGAAGGAACACCTCCATACCAGTTTGAGGAGATCGCCATAATTGTGTTACCAAAATCTGACAAAGATGTTATAATAGAAAACTAGAGATTGTTATCCATCATGAAAGTAGGTACAAGCCAAGTTTGGTGGCACATGGCTGTAATCTCAGCACTTGGGATGTTAAAGTAGAAGGATTGTGAGTTCCAGGTCAGTCTGAGCTACATATCAAACCCTGTCTCAAAAGTAAATGAATGGCTTGGAGCAGTGGCACATACGTATAATCCTAGCAGCTCAGGCGGCAGAGACAGGAGGATAGTGAGTTTGAGGCTAAAGGCAACCTGTGTCATTTAGCAATATCCTAACTTAAAATAAAAAATGGGTTGCAGGTACAACCCAGTGATAGAGCACTTGCAAAATATGTGTGAGGCCCTGGGTTCAACACCTAAGTACTGCCAAAAGAGGAGGGGGGGAGGGAGGGAGGGAGAGAAAGAAGAAGAAGAAGGAGGAGGAGGAGGAGGAGGAGGAGGAGGAGGAAT
Source organism: Pedetes capensis (assembly GCA_007922755.1). Taxonomy (NCBI): domain Eukaryota; kingdom Metazoa; phylum Chordata; class Mammalia; order Rodentia; family Pedetidae; genus Pedetes; species Pedetes capensis. The sequence continues at coordinate 8,477 of VMDO01008559.1, forward strand.
GAAAAAGAAAATAGGTATAAAACTCATTAATAAAATGTTAGCAAATAGCTTAGAGACTGTGTAGCGGAGCTCTCTGGTCCTTTGACCCTTGGATGTGCCATGAGGATGTGCATGCAGTATGTGGCATTGGAGTTGCCTGGGATCCTCTTTCTGCATGCAGTCTGCCTCAGAGATGTTGGTAATGGTGCAGGTCCCATTATGTAGTCCAGGCTGGCTTCAAACTCATGATCCTTCTCCCTCAGCCTCCTGAGGACTAGGAGTATAGTTAAATGAACTGGTGGTGGGAAATACCAGCAGAAAGTTGTCTGTGGCCATGGCTCAAATGTACCTACCAGGGAATGATGGTTTGCACTGGGGTTGGAGATATAGGTAATAAACCTGGTGGTGGCATTCGACAATGAAGGCAGCTTTCATCTGTTTGGCCTGACATCTGCCAAGGCCCTGGATGCTTCTGGGCACCATGAGACACTTGTGGGAGAGAAGCAGCTTCTAGTCTTCAAGCAGCACATCCCTGCCAACACTAAGGTCATGCTGATCAGTGACATCAGTGGAGACATTGCAAGCTGGTGCTGGGTTACACAGACTGTGTGGTACAGGCCTTCCTCTGAGAAGAGCTGGCTGAGGGTACCGAACACCTGACCGGGCAGCTGATATCCCTCAAAAAGTGGATTCTAGAGAGTCAGATAGACGGTCTCTCAGTGATCTTGGAGCTGCTGGATGTGCTTGAGCTGATGGTGTCTCAGATAGATTGTGCATATGCAGATCTACTGTGTACCTGGAACAAGGACATTGAGGACCCCCACTGCCTCTGAATGCACCACAGGGGGCAGTAGGGAAATCCCTCCTGCCTGAGAGGTAGTGCTACCCCAGACATTGAGCCTAATCTACAAGAATGTGTCCACCCACGATTGGCAACATCAAACAAGGCTATAACCCTGAGAGTTGTGGCTCTGGCCTCTTTGCCCTGTTCACTTTGAATGGGATGCTGAAACTTATGGAGGAGATAGATAAGCTACTGTGGTCAGTGCAGGTGGATCACCAGCTTTTCGCCCTAGAGAAGTTAGATATTGTGGGTAATGGGACAGACATATTATCAATCACAACCACCCTTGTCTGCTTCCAAGTGGATGAAAATACCCATACTTTCTGTGCAGGCCTGAATGCCTGCAAAGAGGGCTGTGACAGCCCCTGCCTTGTGTGTGTCACTTTCAACAGGAAGATACATGTATACTGGGTGTTGTGGCACATGCATGAAATCTTAGCTGAGGCAGGAGGATCGTGAGTTCAAGGCCAGAGGCAGCCTGCACAACTTAGTGAGAACCTGTCTCAAAATAACAATGGGATTGGGGGTGTAGCTCATTGGTAGAGTGCTGGCCTAACATGTACATGGCCCCGGGTTCAATCCTCCTTGTTGTTGTTGTTGTTGTTGTTAGGTGCCGCCGAGTCGGTATCCTGACTCATAGCAACCCTATATACGATAGGCAAAACACTATTGTCGGTGCTTCTGTGCTGTTCATAGGGTTTTCAATGGTGGATTGATTTTTGGGAGTGGGTTGCCAGTCCATCTCCCAAGCCTACAGCATGTGGTGTTCCCAGGCGGTCTTGCATCCAAGTACTAACCAGGCCCGACCCTGCTTAGCTTCTGAGATCTGACAAGATCGGATGCCACAGGGCTACAGCTGCAGGCATTTTCCAGTACTAGAGGAAAGAAAAAACCACCATGATAACTTTAGTAGGCAAACCATAGAATGGAAGAAATTATTCACAAAACATATATGACAAAGGACTTGAATCTAGCATATATGAAGAATTCTTACAATTCAATAATAGGGAAACAACCAATTAAAGGGACAAAAATTTTAAGCTACTTTACAAAGGAATATGTACTGATGATTAATAAGTACATGAAAAGCAGAAGAGATAAAAAAGGGGCTGAGGCACAGCTCAATAGTAGAGCATGAACAAAGTATGGGCAAGGACCAGGGTTCAACTTGTAATACCACAAAAAAATTAAAAAAGAAAAAGAAAAAAAGAAAAGAAAAACAAGATGCTCAATATCATCAGTTATCAGGAAAAAGCAAATTAAAGCCACAGTGAGATACTACTATACGCCTACTTAGCAAATATTGGCTAGAATGTGGAGGAGTTTTTAACAGGAGGAATGTCAACAGGAATGTAACATGATATAATCACTTTAGGAAAAGGTCTCTACTTTGTTATAAAATAAAACATACCTGCTATGTAACCAAGTAATTCCACAATCTCAGATATTTTCCTAAGTCAAATGAAATAGTTTATAAAAAAAAAAAAGTTGGACACAAATATTAGTAGCCTGAAGCTGGAAATAACCCAAATGTCTTTCAGTAGGAGAAAGGAAAATAAGCTGTTATATATTCATACTGCTTCTGTTACATGAAACAACATAAGACGAACTTCAAAAACACTGTGCTGGATGGGAAAAAAAAGAACCTATATAAAAGTTTCATATTGTTAGGAATCATGACTCACACCTGTAATCCTTGCAGTTTAAGGACACTGAGGCAGGAGGTTTGCAAGTTCAAGGCCAAAGAAAGCCTAAACAATTTAATGAGACCCTGTCTCAAGATAAAAAATAATTTAAAAAGGGCTGTGGGTACAATTTAGCAATAGAGCCCTTGCCTATCAGATACAAGTTCCTGGCTTCAACCCTTCAGTAACAAGGTGGCGGAGAGGCAGAGTTTATATATGGGAGGCTGAGATAGGAGGATTGTGTTGTTCAAGGCCAGTCTAGGCTACATAGTGAGACCCTATCTTTTAGAAAGAAAAAATTCATACTTCCGTAATCCCATTCAAATGAGATTCTGAAGCAGGAAAGAATAAGCTATGGTAAGAATCTAAGAAACAGTATTGTTTGAAACAGAGGGATAGTATTGTGTTGGGGATTTACCAAGAAAGTACATAATAGAACTTTTCTGTTTTGATGAACTTGTTCTATATTTTGATAGATTTTGGTTACCTGAATGTATGCACTTGTCAAACTTACCTGTTAGCACAATTGAAATTTGTTCAGTTCAATGTCTGTAAATTTATGAGAGATAGAGAATTGTAAATGAGTTAGTGTCTACAGTCTACTATGAGTTGCACTAAAAAACGGATGGTTAAATGTGTGATAAAACACATACAGAAAAATATTAGCTGTACAGTCTGAGTTGTGGGTATGTATATAGGAGTTCACAGTATACATCTTTAAACTTCTAGGCTTTGAAATGATTGAACCCAGGGCACTCTACTACTGAACTATGTCCCTAGCTCCTTTTTTATTTTTTATTCTGAGACAGGGTCCTACTAAGTTGTGCAGACTGCCCATGGCCAGGAGCTCACAATCTTACCACCTCAGACTCCCAAATTGCTGGGATTAGAGACATGGTGCCTGGCAAAATTTTTATAATATATTGGGAAGCAAATGCTTTTATTGGTGTAATGAAATGCAACTCTTGTCATTCTGATTTTTAAAAATACATTGTAATTACAATACAATACAAGCTACCTAGAAATAAATCTGGAGAAATATATATGTATAAAAGTTTTTTTTTAAGTTTATTAAGGCATTGAAAAAACATAAATAATAGAGAAGTATACTGTAGTCTTGGCAAGGAGTTTTCTGTATTGGAAATATGTCAGTTTTTCCCAGATCAGCTCTAGATTAAGCATGCCAGTGTAGTTGTATGTCTGTAAAATAATCCTAAAATTTTATATGGAATTGCAAAACCGTGAGGATAATGCTCATAATTTTGAAGAGTAATAATCAGGTGGATGGACTTGTCTTATAAATATCCAGATTTAGCTGGGCATAGTGATGCATGCTTATAATCCCAGCAGTTGGGTTGTTGAGGCAGGATGATTGCAAGTTCTTTTTTTTTTTTTTTTTTCCTTTCCCTTCCCGTACTGGGGTTGAACCCAGGCCCTCCTACTTGCATGCTTTGCAAGTGCTAGACCACTGAGCTGCACCCAGCCCTTTTTTTTTTTTTTTTTTACTTTTTGAAGACAGAGTCTTGCCTCTGGTCTCGAACTTGCGATCCTCCTGCCTCCGCCTCCCATGCCACTGGGATTACAGGTGTGCACCACTGCGCCTGGCTGGTGATTGCAAGTTCTAGGCCTGCCTGGGCTACATAGTGAGACCTTCTCTCAAAAAGAAAAAAATAGAGCCAGGCGTGGTGGCGCACGCCTGTAATCCCAGTGGCATGGGAGGCAGAGGCAGGAGGATTGAAAGTTCGAGACCAGAGGCAGTCCACATAACTTAGCAAGACCCTGTCTCAAAAAAGTAAAAACAAATGGGCTAGTGGTGCAGCTTAGTGGTCCAGCACTTGCAAAGCATGCAAGTGGGAGGCCCTGGGTTCAACCCCCAGTACTGCAAAAAATAAAATGAAATAAAAGATAAATAATAAATAAATTAATAAATAAATAAAAGACTTATTGCCAAGCCATAGCAATTGAATAGTATGATATTCAATTAGTATGATATTCAAATAGTACAATATCTGAAAGTACAGTAGAACAGAATGTTGTTAGGTGATGTAGAGTCTGACTCATAGAGACCCTATGTACAACAGAACAAAACACTACCTGACACTGTGCCATGCACACAGTGTTTTTTATGTTTAAGACTATTGGTACAGCCACTGTGTTTAAGGAAATTAACAGAAGATTTCAAAGGGCAGCTTGAGAAGACAAAATCATATATTAAAATGATTTGCAAAGAGCTGAAGATAGAAAACCAAAAGGGAAGAGCCTGTTCTGTTTTCTTCAACCTAAAGGAACTAAAGAAAAAATTAAAGTCTTGAGTGGCAATAGTGAAAGGATTCTATGTTCTTGTTGTTATTGTTGTTAGGTGCTGTCCAGTCAGTATCTGATTCATAGTGACCCTATGAACAACAGGGGAAACACTATTGTTAGTGCTTCTCTTCTATTCATAGGGTTTTCAATGGCTGATTGTTCCTTGGAAGTGGGTTGCTGGGTCCTTCTCCCAAGCCTACAGCACCTGGTGTTCCCAGGCGGTTTCCCAACCAAGTACTAACCAGGCCCAACCCTGCCTAGCTTCCAAGATCTAATGGGATCGAGATCTAACGGGATTGGATGCCACAGTGGTATAGCTATATGTGAGGGATTCTATAGAGAAATATTAAATGATGCTGGAAACATCAAAAGAAGATGGAAGGAAGGCACGGAGTCATTATATATTTTCTATCTAGTCTTCCCCTAATCCTATTTTATTACTTTCATATACCTGCTGCTAATAATATGAATCCTTTACAATTCATTTGCAGTTAAAGACTGGCTGAGAGTATCTGGAATCTACACAGGGGAGATGGTTCCATCTAGTGGGAAAAATATTGCAAGTATCCTATGAGACAATCCTTTTAGGAAGGAAGAATAAAGAGATGATCCTGACTACTCTTTATTTCACTAAAATTTTAGAGGCAATGAAAGAGGTTATCATCTAGAAATATTTAAGTCTGCCATTAATTAAAATAATGCAGCCAGGTGTGGTGGCACTCACCTGTATTCCCTGCAACTGAAGGCTGAAGCAGGAGGATCACAAGTTCAAGGACAGAGGCAGCCTGCATAACTTAGTGAGACCCTGTCTCATGATAAAATGTAAAAAAATGGGCTGCGGATGCAACTCAGTAGTTGAGTGCTTGCAAAAACATGAATGAGTCCTTGGAACTCACTCCCCAGTATCACAAAATAATAATAGTAGTAGTAGTAGTAGTAGTAGTAGTAGTAGTAGTAGTAGTAGTAGTAATAGTATAATAGTATATAGTAGTATATATAATATACTATATTAGTATATTATTATACTAATATACTATATTAGTATAATATAGTATATAATAGTAGTAGTAATATAAATGTAGCCATTTAAGCAGATCTACAGGACTCCAGTCACCCTTATTTCTGTCTGACTTGTGTCTATGTTTTGTTTTTCAGAAAGAGTTGAGCCTTCCAAGAAGAGGCAGCTTGTAAGTAGATGATTATTACCATTATTATGTTTATGATGATCTCCTGCTTTAGGGACCCTCTTCTCAGTATCCACTGGAAAAACTTGATTGAAGAATCTTGTTTTGAACCAGGCACAGTAGTGCATGCCTGTAATCCCAGTGACATGGGAGGTGAAGACAGGAGAATCACATGTTGGAGGCCAGAGGCAACCTGCGTAACTTACCAGGACCCTGTCTCAAGATAAGAAAAAGGTTGAGGAGGCTGAGGGTGCAGGTTAGGGGTAGAGCATTTGCAAAGTATGTATGAGGCCCTGGGTTCAGCCCCACACTACTGCAAGGGAACAACAATAAAAGAATCAACAATTGCTCACTCAGTAAATGTCCATTGACACCTACTATATACTGGGAATGAATCCAAATTCTCAGGTTAAAAAGTTCAATTAGACACATTCTTCTCTTTTTAGGAGCCTATAGTTAAGTTAGCCTGAAGTTCTTCAGTTCTTCAAAGCACACTGTGTCTTTCTTATCTCTAACATTGGAAGAATAGATAAATTTTTGTTCTGGAAGGAAGGGAGTAAATATGGATTATGCCTTAGTGAGTTTTCTGTACCGTAACAATATCTGAGAGTAGGTGATTTGTAAAGAATAAAAGTTTGGCTTTATTCATGGTTCTGGAGCCTAAGAAGTCCAAGAACACGGTGCTGGTATCTCCTTGGCTTCTGGTGAGGACCTCATGCTGCCTCAATTTATGGTGAGAAGAAGCAGGACAAAGGGGAACATTCGAGGAGGCACAACAGGAGAGGGAACTTTGCTTGTAACAGCCCTCCTTTGAGGTAACTAATCTCATGGTAGGAGAAAAGCATTAATTCCTTTTAATAACTTAATCACTTCTTAAAGGCCCTACTACCTCTCCATACTGTTTAAATCACATTTCAACATGAGTTTTAGAAGGGATAAACAATGTTCAGACCATAGTAGACTCTAATGTAGCTTTTTGCCACTACCAAGTTTGGTGTGGCTTTAAATAGGAACAACAATTTCTGGAGTTGAATTGCCTTACATAAAATGAGGGTATTGGCTACCTGATCTCTATGCTTAGTGGTTTTCCCAAATAATTGAAACTCCATGGAACTTCTTTTACATAGCGCTTGGCAAGTCTTTGTAGGTAGTATGTATTTGGAGGCAAAGTACTATTTGGCATTTGCAATAAAAAAAGCAGAAAAATGAGAACTCCAAAACATATATTTAAATAAATTGAAATACTACTTAAAAGTTTGTAGTAAGTGTGGAGAAACTAATGTCAATCAAATGACTGGACTACCATTTTCCTATTGTTTCTTGTCCTGATAGTCTAGTTTGGAAAGTTTTAGAAGTTTTTATAATTGTCCTCTGAGCCATGCTAGCCATGTGTCCTTATTTGACACTTTCCCAGAATGACTCCTGCAAGAGCACACCCTGTGGCCCATTCCAATTGTAAAAGCCGTTTCCTTTGGCATACTCTTAGTAATATACTTTATGGACACAGAGAACTTAGGAATTTGCAGCTTGTTTAATGTTTTGCCTTTTGAAAGAGTCCCTTTTAGTTAATCAATTAAGCATAATTTTGAAAATAACAGCCTTATAAAATAAATGAAGGCCAGAGTCAGGCACTGTGACACATGCTTGTAATCCTAGCAACTGGGGAGGTGGAGGTAGGAGGATCACAAGTTCGAAGCCAGAAGCAGCCTGCATAACAGACTCTGACTCAAAATGAAAACTAAAAAATGGGCTGGGGGGTGGTGCAGCCCAGTGTTAGAGCACTTGCAAAGTATCTGCATGGCCCTAAGTTTAACGCCCAAGTATCACCCCCCGAAAAAAAAGTAATTTTGGAGGCTCTGAATTGTTATGGTTTTCCATGTAATTTTATAATTGCTCTCAAATGGACAAGAACTAAAAAGTAATGGAATTTGATGAGTATATGATACCTTGGTAGTATATAAAATATATATTCTTCCTCCCAGTAACAAATTCCTCCAATGTCTCCAAGTCCATAAGTGAAAGTATAGCTTAGGAATGAAGAACAGGGCCTGAGAGTCAGACTTGGCCTTGAGTCTTGGCACTACTATTTACTGTGTGGGTTTTGTTTGTTTTGTAAAACCAGTTATTATGTTTTTGTCTTTTTGCTTCCACTCACTTTTTCATTTGCTCAAATTTATCCACCCATTTATTTACCACATGTTATGTGGTTCCAATTATGGGCAGGTACTGTTCTAAATATTAGACATACAGTAGTGAGTAAAGCAGCCAAAGTCCCTGTATTTAATGGAGTTTCCATTCTACTCAAGAGAGTCAAACAAAAACATACAGTATGTCATATGGTACTGAATATTATGAAGAAAAATAAAGGCAGATAAGAGATATGAGGGTTGAGCCTGGGGATATAGCTCAGTGGTAGAGTGCTTGCCTAGCATGTGCAAGGACTTGGGTTTTATCCACAGCACTGGACGGGGCAGGGGAGATATATATGTGTTTTTGTGGGGAAAGGGTTTAAATTTTAAATGGGAGTCATGGCTGTAATCCTAGCTATTCAAGAAGCTGAGACAGGCAGCTTATAAGTTCAAGGCCGGGGGTAGCCTAGGCAATTTAGTGAGACCCTGTCTCAAAATAAGAAATAAAAAATGGACTAGGGGTGCAGCCTAGTATGAAATCACTTGCCTAGCATGTGCAAAGCCCTGGGTTCAAGCCCCAAGTACTGCAAAAAACACAGTGAGGATTGAACCCAGGACCTTGTGTATGTAAATAAGCACTCTACCACTGAGCTATATCCCCAACCCTTTTTCAGTTTTATTTGAAATGAGGTTGTGTTAAATTCCCCAAGGTGGCCTGGAACTCACTATATGGCCCAGACAGGCCTCAAACTCATGATCCTTCTGCCTTAACCTCTGAGGATCATAGATGTGCCCCACCATGCCTGGCTAGTAAATAAATTAGATTGAAATTAGTTTGTCCAGGAATTAATTTTCTCATTAGAGTGACATTTGAGCAGAAAATAGGAAGCTGGAATGTGCGTGTGCACATGCATATGCCCATATGCACATGTATAGTGAATTAGGGAAAAGAGCTGTTAAATTCCAATATAAGAGATGAGAACATCAATCATGCCTGCCACAATAAAGGCTTTGCTAGGGCAAATTTGTTATGAAAGTTCTTTTGGCCTGGCTCATACCATTTATTTTGGACTTAACTTTCTGAAATTAAATTATTCTCATTTTCACAAAAGCTATTTTGTGTTTAAACTCACCCTTGGTATTTTTTTAATGCATTAAAAAAATCTAGTCCAGAATATCATACATCAGGGAGTTGATAGCCTTGTTCAAGGTGTACAAGTCTGTAGAAAAAGAATTTGAAGTACTAAAGTTATTTAATTATTTGTATTTGTTATCAAGCCCAGAGGAATATTATGTTTTATTTTTTTGTTATTGAAAAGTTCTAAATGGTTATCCTCATCCAGCTGTGGAGAGTGCCTCTTTTTAGCAATTCCTAGCCCCACAACATGGCAGGTTTCAGTTGAGCTTCCAGACTAAGACAGACTAGGGAGAAGGACCAAATAGGCACTCCTGAAACAATTACCCATTGAAAAGTCTATGAATAGCAGAGAAGCACTGTCAAATATATTTGTGGAAAATGAGCCCTCCAGGTTGGAAGACATTCAAGAAAGGACTAGGTAAGAGTTGTCTCCTCAAAGTAGATTCAACTTTAATAATGGGAGTGAAGTAAAGCTCTTGGGACCTCCTTTTTCTGATTGGGCACAACCCTAAAGGAGAAGAAACATAGTGGCTGCAACATTGATATCAAACATAAAAAGATCATGTATATGACACTATATTAGGTAGTGTTTTGTTCTGTTGAACATAGGGTCGTTATGAGTTGGATCTGACTCTACAGCACCCAACAACACACTTGAGAGCTCCTGTTTGTGTCTCTAGTTACCCATGAAGTTAAGCTTTTCTAATACCCCTTGCATATTAAGTTAATTGCCCTCAGATGTCATGAAGTATCTTGCTTTCTTGTTCATGGGCTATCTGCAATCAGTAGAGGTAAAGAATGGACTGTGGAAGTAAAGAGGTAGCTGTAGCATCCATAAAGGATTATGTATATGTACCAATGTTGCTGGTATTTATTCTTAGAACCCTTGGGAATAGTTACCCTTTCTCACTGCTGGCTTACTCATCTGGGAAGTATTCACCAGATATTGGAGGGAAAGTAAATGTCTGGTGTCTACAGTGTTAGGCAGTAGGCAAGAAACTGTTCCTGGGATCAAGGATGTGAGGTATTAAACTTTGCCTTGGTAAAACTGACTCACTGTCATGTACTTCGCCACTTTGGTGCAACTTGATGCCTAGATCATTGCTTCTGGTCGCTGCTAAAAAGAGATACCACCTGCTACAATATGCATAATAAGCCTTTTGTGAGATGACAGTGGTGACTGACATAGGGCTTCAGATTTTCTGGGAGGCTTTAAAAATCAGAAAACTCTGGTACCTTTAAGGATTCTGAAGGCAGAGTGATAGCTTTGTATTATATATAAGAGCCTGTATTTTTAAAGTTGTTCGAATGATCTTACATAGGTTCTCTACCAGTCTGGAGGAAAGCCAGACACTGGGTGAAGTTGGCAAGGATGTTGCAACAGTCACCAATAATTTCCTTGAAGCAGTCATTTTGTTTGCCATAAGTTTGTGTGGACAAACGACCTGAAAATCCTTGAGCCATCACTTTTGTTATTGTGTTGAGAGTAGCTGTTGTTATGATCATGATCCCACATTTATATCTCTAGACCTCACAGTTCTCAATTTACTGTGATCTACGTGGATATCTCAGACATGTTAACTTCAGGGTTTATAAACCTGAAGTCATTGTCTTTCTCAGAAACCAGTCTTTATTCTCTAGCCATACCATTTCCTCAAGATATAAAACTCAGTGGTTCTCGTGGCCTTGCGCTTCCTTAATCTCACAAGTCTTTAGTGTTATTCCTCTTAAATGTCTCTTAATTTGCTCTGCCTTTTTACTGTCCCTGCAGTCATAGCCATTGGAGTCCCTTGCCTCTGCTGCTACCATAAACCACTCCCTCCTTTTTTTTTTTTTTTTTTTTTTTGGTGGTACTTAGAGGTTGGACCTACAGCCTCACACCTTCTTTGCAAGTGCTTTACTGCAGGGCTGCATCCCTGGCATAATTTTTATTTTCTATATTGAGACATACTAAGTGGCCTTACTTGTAGGTGTATGGATATTATTCTATCACTGACAGCATGGACAGGTCTTGAAATGTGTTTTTTGATGATGAATATAAATCCATTTCTCTTTAAGGAATAAAAGACCATATCATTATCTGATTCAAAATGGCCAATAGCAATCCATTTTAGCTTACTGATCCCTAGAATATCAGTGTTTCTGTGCTCCATTTCACTTTTGATGATTTCTCATTTTCCTAGATTCATACTACATATATTTCCCGTTCCAATTATTAATGGATGTTTACAGTTGTTTCTTCTCATTTTGAGTTGTGCCACATCAGCAAATGGAGGTACCAGGGGCTTTATTCCATTTCCGCCATTAAGGTTAACTGTGCTTTGAGGAGGTAACTCTTCCCCAGTTGTCTTTTGAGTGCCTTCTAACCTGGGGTGGCTCATTTTCTGGCATTGTATTTGACAGTGTTTCTCTGCTATTCATTGGGTTTCAATGGCTAATTGTTTTGGGAGTGGGTTGCCAGATCTTTCTCCCTAGTCAGTCTTAGTTTGGAAGCTCAACTGAAACCTGTCCACCATGGGTGACCCTGCTGGTATCTGAAATACTGGTGTCATATTTTGCAGTATTGCAGCAACATGCAAGCCCCTACAGTACAACACACTGACAGACAATTGGGGGAAAATGTATATAGACAAGATTTATTTTGCATTGCCATCATTATGGATAATTTACAAGGTTGTAAAATAGCTCAATGGCAATAAAAAGTTAGAACCAGATAACCTAGGACAATATTCTCTAAAAATGCATACTTTCCTTCAGAAATACCAAGTAATCTAACCTATCCTAATCTTTCCTTCCCTTCCTTCCCCTTCTCTTCTCATTCCAAATTGCCTTACAGCTTCCCACCTTTTGATCTAAAATATCTCTAAAATAGCTTTCCTTTGGAAATACCCAGTAATCTAATCTAACCGAATCCTCCCTTCTGTTCTTTTCCCCACCCCCTTCCAAGTTGCCTCATAGCCTCCCACCTTTAGATCTACAATATTTCAGTTACCTTTTGGTCACAAAATAAAAGTGGGTCTTGTTAGACTTGGCCTGATTATTTACATAGGGTTGCAAGAATGTTAATTTACCATAAGGCCATCTTAAAATTTGTTTTGTTATAAATTATAAAGAATCTCAGATTGAGCAGGGCATGGTGGCTAACATCTGTAGTCCCAGGCACTCCAAAGGCGGTGGCAGAGGATCATGAGTTCAAGAACAAAGGCAGCCTCCGTAAATTAATGCCTAGATCCTGACTCAAAAAATACACAGACTGGGGTGCTGCCTAGTGGTAGAGTACTTGCAAGCTATGTGTGAGACTCTTAGTACCTTAAAACCCCTTAGTACCTTAAAAAAAAAATCTCAGATTGATTTTTGTCTTCAGTATTAAAGGGCTTCGTTATTAATAGCCTATATATTTGTATTTTGAGCTAAGAAGCTAAGCCTAAGAAGAAACTTCATCACATTTCACTGCTGTACCTATGACTTTGGGCAAAATCCTCTCTTGTCAAGTTCCCTTAAATATCCTAAGGGTCCTGAAACTGTCAGGAAGTGACCTTCCTTATCATCTGTGAAAACAGACCCTGTAAAGCCAGGTACCAGACCAATTTTCCTGGGAGAGTTTTTTTAAGTATTAGCTCGCCAAGTCAATTTGAGGCAGTCCCTTGGTTGCATAACTTTTTTTTACACTTATATTCTGGTAAAAAATAGATTCTTGTTAAACATATTCCAATTACTATATTGTCTTGAAAAGGAAGGAGCCCCAGCAAGCTGTTCTTAATTCTGAGTTGAAGGAGAATAAGAATCAGATGTGATTTTTCAGTATTTTGTTTTACAAGAGCAGAGGCTACCAATTTAAGGATTATAAATAGCTTAAGCAGGAAGAGAATGGATTTTCTTATACACCTAGAGAGTAGACATTAAAACAGTATTTCAAACAAAGAGGCATCCCTCTTGAGTTCATTCAGCCCTGTATATTAATTAATTTGTTTGTTTGTTTTTGAGACAGGGTCTTGCTATGTAGCCAAGGCTGGCCTTTAACTTGAGATCCTCCTGTTAGTGGGATCATGGGTCCAGAAGTCCAACAGCAGCCTTGATCTTTGTATTCAGCGTATAAGAGAATTTATACTTGACATAGAAGTTATAGTAGAGAATATGGATAAAGTTTATTAAAAGACAGTGTCAGTAGTGATGCAGCAGAGGGATGCAGCCCAGTGTTGCCACCTAGCCTGAGGAGTTTCCCTAGTTAGGACCTCTACTCAGGTCAAGCTAGGTCTTTGGCTTCATCACAGAAAATTTCCAGATTAGAGTGAAACAAAGTTACAGAGTTTATTATCCACACTCTTTAGAGAACATGGTGAGGAAAGAGGGGCGGGAGGGGTAGGTAAGTAGCCAAGACAAGGAACATGGGCTTCCCAGGACAGAAAGAAGAAAAGCCTCTGGGCACTTGTTCCCTCCAGTTTAGTTTAAGGCACGCCCCATGTGATGTCAGTCCTGGGTGCCTAATGTGATGTGAGCCTCAAACTTCACCTAGAAAGGCCCCTGTCAAGGATTAGGGAGGTACTAGTAAGATCATAAGTAAAACTTTGCTAAATATTATTCAAAAGCAAGTGCAGCAGTATATTAATAGGGAACTGCCAAAAAGTCAATCCAGATTCAGAAGAGGGCATGGAACCAGCGACATCACTACTGATGTTAGATGGATATTAGCTGAGAGCAGAGAATACCAGGAAGATGTCTATCTGTGTTTTATTGACTGTGCAAAGGCATTTGACTCTGTGGATCACAACAAATTATGAACAGCATTGCAAAGAATGGGATTACCAGAGCCTTTAATTGTACTTATGAAGAATCTATACATGGACCAGGAGGCAGTCATTCAAACAGAACAAGGAAACACTGCCTGGTTTAACGTCAGGAAAGGTGGGCATCAGGACTGTGTCTTTTCACATACCTCTTCAATTTCTATGCTGAGCAATTAATCTGAGAAGCTGGATTTTATGAAGAAGAACATGGCATCAGGATTGGAGGAAGATTCATTAACAGCCTGCATTATGCAGATGACACAACTCTTCTTGCTGAAAGTGAAGAGGATTTGAAGCATTTACTGATGAAGATCGAAGAACACAGCCTTCGAGATGGATTATGCCTCAACATCAAGAAAACAAAAATCCTTCCAGCTGGGTCAGTACACACCTTCATGATAAATGCAGAAAAGATTGAGGTTGTCTAAGATTTTGCTTTACTTGGTTCTGGAATCAACACCTGTGGAAGCAGCAGTCAAGAAATCAAAAGACACAGTGTATTGGGAAAACCTGTTGCAACAGACCTCTTTAAAGCGTTGAAAAGTAAGATGTCACATTGAAGCCCAAGGTACACCTGACTCATGCTGTAGTATTTTCAATTGCATCATATGCTTGTGAAACTTGCACATTGAATAAGGGAGACATGAGAAGAATTGATGCTTTTGAATTATGGTCCTGAAGACAAATATTGAATATACCATGGACGGCCAAAAGAACCAACATATCTGTCTTAGAAGAAATGCAACCACAGTGCTCCTTGGAAGCAAGGATTGCTAGACTGTGCCTTATATATTTTGACATGCTGTTAGGAGGGACCAATCCCTGGAGAAGAGAATCATGTTTGGGAGAGTGGCAGGTCAACAAAAAATAAAGGAAGACCGTCAACTAGATGGATTGATACAGTGGCTGCCACAAGGCGCTTAAACATAAAAAAGAGCATGTGCCTGACATAGTATTGGGGAGTGTTTCATTCTGTTGTACACAGGGTTACTATGAGTTGGACTTAACTCAAAGGTACCTAACAGCAACAACAACAATAAGATCCACTAAAGAAGTTCGATTGTTTAGGTTTTCCTATTGGGGGAACTTCCTTTAGTAAAATCAGATTACAAGATGGTTCAGGAGGTACATTGCAAAGCTTTAGAAAAAAATCATCTGGGAGTTGCCTGGGCATGTCTCAGAGAAGCACAGAATTAAAGACGGGAAAGCAAGGTCAAACTCAAATGTTACATACATTTTGGCCCCAAGCATGGCTTACTAGTATTTTAACATTTTCATTATTTAAAATATCTCTCAAAAATAATGTCTCTGTGCAGCCAGTCCTCACAGCAGTCTTCTTAGTTGTTGTATCAAAGTTCTTGATTTTCAGCAGGTGAAATTCAAACCAGATCCTGTGGTGAAAGCTCTTTCCCTTTACATGTTCCCCAGATTTCCCTGTCTCTCTGTCCTGCTCATTTGTACACCCTGGAGAAATGAAGGTGGACAATAGATGAGAGCCACTATCTAGATTCCAGGTCAAATATGACTTTTATAGTGGAATTTGGGTATTGGGAGGAAGAGGGAAAAGCCCTCCCAGTGTACTGGGAGTCTTTTTTTTTTTTTTCTCAGTACTGGGGGTTGAACCCAGGGCCTCGGCTCACCCTTTTTTTTTTTTTTTTTTTTTTTACTTTTTGAAACAGGGTCTTGCTAAATTACGCAGACTGCCTCTGGTCTCAAACTTGCAATCCTCCTGTCTCCACCTCCCAAGCCGCTGGGATTACAGGCATGCACCACCGCGCCCAGCAAGTCTTTGTTTTTTTTAAAGTGGGTTAATGGACTTGCCCAGTTCTTTGAAAAGAATGGGCCCATAGGTGGATGCCTTGGAATGTTGAGAATTTGTTGATGTTGTTAGGTGCCGTCAAGTTGGTATCCAACTCATAGCGACCCTCGTAGGGTTTTCAGTGGCTGACTATTTCAGGATTGCCTTGGGAATGGATGGCCAGGTCCTTCTCCCTTTTTTGCCGTGCTGGGAATTGAACTCAGGACCTCAGAGACTGCAGCGCAGCTCTCTACCAACTGAGCTAAATCCCAGCCCGCTGTTGAGAATTTAGTCATTGATTTCAGCTAGGGTGTAGAGTCCATTTGGATCCATTTGAACAATATTCTTTTCAATATTCTGTGGTTCCTCTGGCATGTTTTTATCCATCATGGCCTAATGCAAGAGTTATTCTGAATCCCCTTTTTCCTTCATATCTTCCCACTACTGCCTAAGCTAACCTAACAATCCAGCCTCAGCCTTCCAATTTTTCTGGGATTACAGACATGTGCTACCATGCCTGGCTGATGTATAGTCTCATTTCACTAGATTGGAGGTTAGTAGTCTGCTTCTTCACTAAAAAGAGTTCTGGAAATTCTGACTCAGCCTCCTAGAATGGTATGGGAATTCTCCAGTTGTCCAAGCAGTGCCACTGGAAGCCTATGCCCAAGAGTCTATTCTTTGACATGTCACTGGTTTTAAATGCCAGCTGTAGTCCTTTTCCATGGAGCTCTGAGACAGTCCCTCTTTGTTGAAGACACAGACTATGGCCACTGGTTGATTGCAAAGTCTTCAGACAAGCATCATTGTGAGGTAGAATATTTCTATTGATGACAGAGATTTAAAAATAATTGTAGTTAATTTTACCAATGATTGTCTGTCTTCCTTCCTTCCTCTTCATCTTCCCTCCTCCCTCTCTCCCTCTCTCTGTTTCTTCCTTTCTTTCTTTTTCTTGTACTAAAGATTGAACCCCATTTCCTTGCACATGCTAGGCAATTGCTCTACCACTGAGCTATATCCCCAGCTCATCTTTACTGTTGATTTTCAAATGTGAAAGTTCTGGTAAAAATTCTTAAGATTAATGTAATTAACAAGGGAATTAACTTGTTCCTGTGGCATGCAAAATAAGAATAGTAAAGCCAATCCAAAAAGTTTTGGCAAAATGTTTCCAAGAGTGGTTCTTTCTTTTTGCCCCCCATGCTTGGGGGTTGAAGCCAGCACCTCATGCATGCTTTACGAGTGCTCTACCACTGGGCTGTATGCCCAGCCCCCCCTTTTATTTTTTATCTTGAGACAAGAGTCTCATTAAGTTGTTCAAGCTGCTTCTGGCCTCAAACCTATGGTCCTCTTACCTCAGCTTCTGAACTGCTGGGATTACAGGCATGAGGTATCACATCTGGCTGATGGTAGTTTTCTTATGTAGGAAATCTGTTATATTTATGTTATCTGAGAGGAAGAATTTGAGAGAGTAATTTTTCTTTTTGCTTACTTCTAAGACCTTGTATTTCTCAAATATTCATTACTCTTAGGCAGAGTTTGCTCTGAATTTGCAGTTTTACACCCATACTTGGCACTCTTTTTTGTTTGTTTGTTTTGTCTTGGGATAAGGTCTTGCTATAATAGGGTAAACTGGCCTGGAACTTGCTGCATGGAACAGACTGGCATTGAACTGAAGTCTATCCTTCTGCCTTAACCTCCTGAGTAATGGGATTGCAGGTGTGAGCCACCATGTCTGGCTAACCATAGTGGCACCCTGACATAGTTGCCTGCTCCCTTGCCTTTAAGGATATAGGAGGAAAGATGAACAAGTGTTTGTGAAAAAATAAGTAGTAAATCCTTGAATATACTTTTAGGGTTCCATTTTGCCAGTGCAGAATGCCAGGTGTCATGACAGGTTGCTTCATTTCTTTAGTGAGTTTACTTTTTTGTGTTTGTAGTGTTTTATAGGATCTCCCTGGCAAAGACCTTTCCTTCCTGGCTCT
Source organism: Pedetes capensis (assembly GCA_007922755.1). Classification (NCBI taxonomy): domain Eukaryota; kingdom Metazoa; phylum Chordata; class Mammalia; order Rodentia; family Pedetidae; genus Pedetes; species Pedetes capensis. The sequence continues at coordinate 26,301 of VMDO01008559.1, forward strand.
GCGGGTGGCATTACAGTCAGTGAATAGTTATCTGACTGAATAAGGAAAGATTGACGATTCATTTGCCTTCCTCTGAAGTACTGAGCCCTGACACCTGTCCAGGGAAATTTTAGGCCTTCCTTGTACTAGCAAAGCCACAGGGATATTGGCACAAATGGATTCTAATGCCAGTAAGTTTAAAGGAAATACACTATGTAGGGATGTATAAAACCCTGGAAATAAAAGTAGCACCTTCTTTGGCTGGATAAAGAACATAAGGTATTACTCAATATTCTCTAAAATTTGAACAAATATTTTCTGACTTCAGTATTATTTAAGGAGCTCCATGTTCTTTCTCCAACTCATTATTACAGAGCAGGCTAGATAGAAATTCACTTGCTAGTGTTGTGAGAATCTTCTACTGAAAGGCATAATCCAGAGGTTTCTAACACTGATTATAGAGACAAATTGCCTCAGTTCAGCAACTTAACTGAAGTCAGGAATACTTTAAGCTAGTAAAATTTTTATGTAGGGCAACCAGTCACAAACACTTTTCAAATAATGAGAATAATAATAGCACATGTGCCATACGGCTGTAATGAGGACTACATGGGTATTGCCTGTGAAGTACTTATATAGGTTGATTATTGTTATGTCATTATTATTAGTATCATTATTTAGTAACTTGGTCTTAGATATTAGAGGAGTAGAGAATATTGAGGACACTGCCTTAACCTCAAGCCTCTGCTGAAGGTGGGCTGATGTGAGGCTAGAGCTTATATTATTGACCCTGATATCATCATGAGGTTTTCCATCATGAGGTGACCTGGAACTTGTTGAGAGGAGCTAGATTGCTGAGAGAGCATTCCAGTTGTCTTTAGGACTTGTAGAGAACAAAGAATTCTGAAATAGGAACTGTGAGGGCTGAGGAATTGGGCTAATGCATGGGGTGAAAAAGTGAGTGCTTATAGCTACTAGGTGGGCTAGATTTGCCAGGGTGGCCTTCAAACATTTTAGACTTTGACCCTTCATAAGAAATGGATTTTACATTGCCACACATTGCACATGTATATGTGTATATTTATATGTCTTGATAAGTTATCACAAGCTCATACATTTCACAAAATTGTGTTTACCTTTATTATATGTGAAACACTCTGATACATTCTGTTCTACTCTCTTTGTCCCCTCCCGCCCCCTTTTTGCGGTACTAGGGGTTGAACCCAGGGCCTTGTGCTTGCGTGCTTTGCAAGCGCTGTGCCACTGAGCTGCATCCCAGCCCGTTTTTTTACTTTTTGAGACAGGGTCTCACTAAATTACGCAGACTGCCTCTGGTCCCAAACTTGTGATCCCCCTGCCTCTGCTTTCTGAGTCGCTGGGCTTATAGGCATGTGCCTGGCTTGTTTCCCCTTTTAAAAAATGTCCCAACTTCATAAATTGATTTATAACTTGCTAAAGAGCTGGGATTTAAGGGCTGGGATTTAGCTCAGTGGGTAGAGCGCTGCACTGCAGTCTCTGAGGCCCCGAGTTCAATTCCCAGCACCACAAAAATGGGAGAAGGGCCTGGCAATCCACTCCCAAGGCAATCCCGAAACAGTCAGCCATTGAAAACCCTATGAGGGTCGCTATGAGTGGGATACCGACTCGACGGCACCTAACAACAACAACAACAACAACAAAGAGCTGTGAGCCTGCAGCCGTACCACTATGGCATCTGATGCCATCAGATCTCTAAAGCTAAGCAGGCCTGATTAATTCTTGGATGAGAGACCTGCTGGGAGTCCCAGGTGCTTTAGGCTTGGGAGAAGGACCCAGCAACCCACTCCCAAAAAACAATCAGCCATTGAAAACCCTATGAATAGCAGAGAAGCACAATAGTGTTTCGTCTGTTGTACATAGAGTCACTATGAGTTGAACACCGACTTGATGGCACCTAACAACAACAAAAGAGCTGTGAACTGCAGTTGAAAAAGCACTGATTGGAGTATGAATTGTTTGATTTTACCCTAGTTTAACTGCAGGGCATGGTGGTACACGCCTATAATCCTAGCAACTCAGCAGGTGGAGGCAGGATCACAGGTTCCAGGCTAGAGGCAGTCTGTGTAACTTAGTGAGACCTTGTATCAAGATAAAACAATAAAAATGGACTCAGGGTGCAGCTCAGTGGTAGAGCACTTGCAAATTATGTGCAAGGCCCTAGGTTCAACCCCCAACTACTACAAAAAGAAAGGAGAGAGGGAGAAAGGAAGAGAGAGTGGAAGGAAGGAAGGGAGGGAAGGAAAAGAGAAAAGAAAAGAAAGAAAACAGTTTGATATACTTTCCTATCTACATGAATGAGAAGAGCCCATTAGAGTTGGCTAGTGCACTATAGCAGAGGATGAGACTTTTGCTTACCGTTTGACTCCCTTACCTACCAGTGTTTAGCCTACAATTTACATTGATCACTTGGCTCTCTCCTGGTCAGGCTGGATTTCTCAGATGGTTTCCTATTTATTTAGAGGTATCTCCTTCTTTAGATTGGGAAATAGCTCCTGGAAGACAAGACCTATAATAATAGTTAACCTTTCTTTGGTGATTTCTCTGTACTAGGTACTTTTCTGTTTTACATGTATTAATCCTCACCACCTTACTTATCTTTATTTCACATATGGGGAAATCAGGCATATACCCATTAAGTAGCTTGCTTCAACAGAGTTCTTCTGCAGCTTGCCTTAAAGTGTTGTGTCAAGTCAGCTATATAAGTGATTTTGTTAATGCTTCTTGGATGAAATTAAAGTAGATTCTGAGTTTATTTTCTTAACTTTCCTCTGGCTTTTCTCACCACAAGGTTATTTAAATGACTAGAGAATAAGAGAAATTGAATAAAAAATGGTGCCAAACTTTGGAGGAGTATTGTTGTTGTTGTTGTTGTTGTTGTTAGGTGCCTTCGAGTTGGTATCTGACTCATAGCGACCCTACATGCAACAGGGGAAACACTATTGTCAGTGCTTCTCTGCTGTTCATAGGGTTTTCAAGGGTGGATTGATTTTTTGGGAGTGGGTTGCCAGGTCCATCTCCCAAGCCTACAGCACTTGGTGTTTCCAGGCAGTTTCCCATGTAAGTACTAACCAGGCCCGAGCCTGCTTAGCTTCTGAGATCTGATGGATCAGATGCCACAGGGCTATGGCTATAGGCCTTTGAAGGAGTATAGATTACTTAAATTGGTCAGATTCAGAATTTAAATAATGACTATGGTTTGAGCACTAACATTAAAGTCCTACCATCCTTCACTAGGCCTGGGTTTGAGAATGAATAATATTGCAGAAATGCCCATTTATTTTTAGCTTATTAATTTACCAACTTGGGATCTGTAAGAGGCTTTCTTCCCAGCCCCCTACACACTGCAACAGCTGTTGTAGCCTGGCGGGTGCCCCCAGGGTTAATAGTATTTCTGACACAGTGTGAGTTTTCAAGTTGGTATGTATAGTTTCTGCCAGAGCCTTCACTGCTGCCAAGTCTCAGGGTAGGCGGTTGCAACTTATTTGTGGTGGAAGGAGTTTGGTGCTTGTGACTGACTAGGGAACAAAGTGCTCTCTGGGGCTCTGATTTGCTGCAGGCTGAGTGTGAATGATGTCAGGCAGATCAGAGGACAGCTGATTCATTTGGGATCTGGAACTCCTCACTGATGCCTCTTGGGCTGTTAGTTACTTTGTTTGGGGAAGGAATAGATTCTGAATACCATGTTTTTTGAGAAAAGTACTTTCATTGTACCCTGTAAGTCTGGGGAGACTTTGTAAGTTTCCTCTGGCTGACATCCTTGTGTGAGATAACTTCCTGTCAAGACTCCAATTTGAGTGGACAGAACTTGAGTAGCCAGGAGAATGATGAAACGGAGGAGAGAAAGACTGGGAGCACCATGTCTCCGGATTCAGTAAGGAGGCTGGGGTCACTGACTAGAAATCGGCAGATGTCAGAAAAACAACTAATACCAATTAACAGCTTCATTTGCTTGGATGAAGACTCCTCCTTGGAGATGCCTGTCAGAAAGAGGGCTGAGCTGGCTTCGGTAACTCAAGGTCAAAACATTAGTCCCTGGCAGGGGCCTGTGGAGTTTCCAGTTCTAGAAACTGAATTGGATATAATTTTAGGGCTTGGGGAGCTGGGTTAACAATGAAGATGGTTTTTCCCTTACCTTTAAAGCAAATGTTTGTTTAAAGTTAGTGTCAGAGCTGCAAATACAAGCCCCAGTAATATGAGAAACAGATGGAAAAGAAAGAAACTCTTCCTTTGACAGGAGAGGATATTGCATTTCTGCCCCTGGCCTGTCAGCTCGGAAGCTCCCTTGCACATCCAAGCCGGGGTGCTTTAGAGTGTGTCTTGAATTTTGTTTCTCTGTTGGCTAATACAGAAGCATATTTAATTAGATAAGGATTTCAAAGCTGGGAAATGGAAGAAGGCTTCCATTGCAGGGTGCCTTTTCCAAGAGCTACTCAGCTAATTTGTGAAGAAGTACTAAGAGAATTAATCACTAAATTAGAGACCAGTGAAAGAAGAGTCCTAGAATCCATATCACCTTGATTTTCTGTCTTTCTTTGCCTTTACTTAACTCTCAGGGCAGAGTAACCCCACTTTAGGTTTTCTTCCTAGGTATTGGTGCTTACCCCTAGACATCATGGCTTATTTAGACTCCTGCAGTGGCTTCCTGTGGATTGATGCCCTTCAGTATGCATGGATGGTTATTGGTTGAATTACTAATTCTACCAGACCCTAAAAACAATACTTGTTTGAAGTATAATTGGCATATTGGCATACTTTAAAAAATCTTTTTATTCCCAGACTGAGACTTTTTAAAAATGTAAAAGACCATAAAAAAGAAGCCTCATCAACTGAAGTATCATTTAAAGTAAAGATGACTTGTTTGTAAAGTTGGAATTTTTAATGGAGTTAAGAAAATGTAAGTGGTCAACAATCATACTTTTGGAATGTTGCTGCCCTGGGAAGTCTTGTATCAGTTTTAGTGACTAAATATGGAAAATACCACCCAAGACACTTGTAAATAGTTTATTAATCACCTTTCTTTATTCCAACAATTATTTTTAGATGTTAGCCCATGATATAATTAGTTTGCAGAGTGGTAATGTAGAAGAAAAAAGAAAGTGAGATTTGGTTTCACTTATCAAAATGGCTAAACTTCATTTTATGTGTTAAGATTTAAGACTGCCAAGTGTGGTAGTGTGCACTTGTAGTCCCAGCTACTCCAGAGGCTAAGAGAAGATGAACATGAGTTCAGGCCTAGCCTGGGCAATTTAGCCTGTTTCAAAAAGAAAAAAAATTAATACTCCAAAATTTTGTATAACCAATGTTGTTCAGGATAACAAATACAAAGTATTACATGTTCTAGTTAGTCCTGACCTCTGTGTGTGTGTGTGTGTGTGTGTGTGTGTGTGTGTGTGTGTGTGTATGGGAAAGTATATCAAGTTTGTGAAAATTTAGGCATCTCTATAATATTATTTTATTTATTTTTATTTTAAAAAATTGTGGTTTTTTGTTTTGTCTTATTTTGTTTTCCAGATAGAGTCTCGCTGTGTAGCCCAGGCTGGCCTCACACTCTAGATCATCCTGCCTCATCCTCCTGATTGTAGGGATCACAGGGGTATACCACCACACCCAGCTACAATTTTAAATAACTATCTTCCCTCCCTTTGCCTATCCTACTATATTTCCATATTGTGTATCCACTTAAGAAATAAGCCAAAGTCAGAGAGATAACGAGAAGAAAAGTGAAATTTTCCATTGAATACATGTAATTAGGTGCAAATAGAATGTCATCATATTCATATTTAAAAAGATTAATAATAATTGTACAGGAAAGTAACATTTTGAAACAGACTTGATTATATTATACTTAGGTAATTTTTTCACTTGGATCAAAATATTGTACTTAAATATGTTGTTATTTGTTGTTAGGTGCTGCCAAGTTTTCTCTGACTCAGAGACCCTCACAGGGTTTTCAATGGCTGATTGTTTTGGGATAGCTTCAGGAGTGGATTGCCATATCCTTCTCCCAGTACTTAAATATAGCATATTATTATGATAAGAAAGCCACGCCAATACTATAGAAAAGTAAATATTGTAAACCTGTCAATCATTTTTTATCCATGCCATTTCTACCAGTGACAGAAAGTTAGAAGTCTATATTTAATTTTCAATCATATCATTGTATTTATTGTGGATGTTATATATCAAGATGGCAAATTGTTTTTAGGTAAAAAAAAGGACCTGAGAAGCTAAAATTTAAGTAGAAACAAAATTTATTATACAGAATCAAGAGATATTACTTGCTATACTATTTAGGGAAAAGTTAGCTAAATGTTAGAGTTATTGTAAATATCATAATTTATAAACTTTTGAAGCTGTTTTACTTTTTGTGGACATGTATATTTCTTTAAGAAGTTTTAGTCATTGAACAGGAAACATTACCTCTTGCTTGTTAATTGATGAATTAGAATATATTTACAGGGTTTGGTTTGTCCCTGAGCCAATTCTAAATATTTCAGCTGGCCAAAGTTTAAATTTTTTATTTTAATCCTCTGGGTTAACTTTCAGTCTCTATTATTCTTTGCCTCCACATTTCTGTCAGTTTGTCGTGCTGTGGAGGCTTGTGTGTTACTGTGATGATGAAAGGTATGCCACTAGTTATTTCTGATACCAGCAGGGCTACACATAGTGAACTGGTTTCAGCTGAACTTCCAAACTAAGACAGACTAGGGAGAAGGATCTGGGAGCCCACTCCCAAAATAATTAGCCATTGAAAACCCTATGAATAGCAAAGAAGCACTGATGGAAAAGGAGCCTCCTACTCTGAAAGCCATACAAGAAACGACTGGGGAAGAGTTGTCTTCTCAAAATAGAGTTGACCTTAATGCAGGAATGGAATAACCCCATGGGACCTTCATCTGCTGATATGGCATGACTCAAAATGAGTAAAAGGTGTAGTGGCTGCAACAATGGGCTCAAACATAAAAAGATCGTGTGCATGGCACAGTGTTGGGCAGTGTTCCATCCTGCTATATGTAGGGTCCCTATGAGTTGGACCCAACTTGATGGCACCTAACAGCATCATACTTTGCCTACATTGATACTAATGTAGAATATTTGAGAATGATTGTTGACCACTTTTCTTTAGCCTCTCACTTAAACTAATCCACTTTGAATATGTTTCTTTTGGGTTGAGAAATTATCACTGACCCTGTTTTTTTTTTTTTCCTACTATGGTACCTTGTCAGAATCTCTACTCTTTGCCGAGGAGCTGATGTAAACCAGCACATGTTCTCACCCTCATTTGCTCCAGCCTATTCCCTCACTAAAGTTCCATTTAGTGCTGATTGTGTTCTGGCTACTTCTCCTCTTGTCTTTTTCTTGAACCCACAAGCTCACAGTAGTCCTGGCAGTCCCTGTTCCAGCCGCACACTGCAGTGGAGGTAAGGAAACCTGCTGTGAATTGAATGTGGGTCTTGTCTTTTACATCTGGCCTCATATATAAAGGCCATACCTTACTCCATAATAACGGGGAGCCACTCAGTAAGAGTCATGGCCCTGTCACAGAGAAGAGTAAAAGCAACTCACAGATCTCTGCTATATTTGAATTTTCAGGAGAAAGTAAGATAGCATATTAGTACTAAGATAGTTGTGTACCTATCTTAACTGGACAGAGCTATGACCATCCCATAGCATGACAGAATGCTAGAGATCTTTAGAGGTTAAAAAGTCCAAACCTGAGCCAGATGTGGGGCCACACGTCTGTAATCCCAGTGACTTGGGAGGTAGAGGCAGGAGGACTGCAGGTTCAAGACCAGAGGCAGCCCTTAGTGAGACCCTGTCTCACGATAAAAATGTTTTTAAAAGTCCAAACCCCATATTTTACACAGCAGGAAAATTTGAATCCAAAACACATTAAATGAGTTGTTCCAATTGATGAAAATAGCTCTCCTCCTATTTCTTTCTGCCTTCCTCTTGATATATTCAGTGTAGTTTGAGAACATAGTATGTTCTAGCCACTGCTTTAGACATGGAAGACAATGCAGTGACAAAGCCCTTGTCCTCAGAGAACTTAGGTTTTACTGGAGAGAGATAAATAAGTTAATGAGTAAATATATAACATACCATAGGCCAGAATTGCTACTGAGAAAAATACAATAAGGGAAGGAGAGTAGGGAATGTGGGTGTCAGGGGTTGACATTTCATATAATGTGGTGAGAGGTTTTCAGTAGTAAGTTGACATAGGAGAAAAGACCTGACTTAATTCACAGAGCCAAAATGGAGAAATCTGGAGGAAGAATGTTCAAAGTTAAGGCAACAGTAAGTGCCAAAGGCCAGATATAGGAGTTGGCTTCATGTGCGGTTTGTGAAACAGAGTGCCATGAAGTTGGTGTGGAATAAGTTAGGTAGTGTATTGTGAGCAAGCTATGTCAGAAACATAGATGGACATATTTGTGCTTTTTCACAATGTCAGAATATATTGAATAGCAATTAATTCATAAGCTATGACAATTTCATTGGCTTTAGTTCACCAACTACTATTGATTTCACTTTGTAGTTGTGGCCATTAGCAATCACAAGTTCTTTTATTTCAATCTTAATTGCTAATATTAAATCTCAGATCATACATTATGCTTCATAGACACACATGCATGTTACAAAATGGATACAAAAGTGTTAAAGATGCAATAGGGTTCAAGGAGGCCTTATTAAAGGCAAAAGCAGAGAGCTGATACAGTTGCAGAGAGTCACTGTAGGTGGTTGAATAAGATATTAACATAAGAAACCCAGGTGCAGAGCTGATTCTAGGCTTACTGGGTCCAGACAAATGGCAATTTGAGGGGTGTCATGCTAAGCTGAAACCTCCAGGATGGAGTTGGAGTTCCTCACTTATATATTCCGTGACACATTCTCTGGATGCTGATAATGGGTTGGTGAATGCTCTTGTATCCCAGTATTAAGTATCTCTCCTTTTGTATGATCCAGGTGAGGGGATTGGATCATTCATTGGTCTGATGTGTTTGATAAGTTCATGGGCCTGGTTTTTCTGATATAGTTTTAATATTCCCATTTATCCATATGTTCCCGAGTTAATTTGATAAGTTCATAGGTGGTAATATTGAGTAAGTTATTTGTATCAGTCTGTACCTCACAGTTCATGCTGAACAGAAGGTGATTGTTTACTTGCACAAACAAAATGTGAAGTCATTCTGCTTCAGCATTGGCACCCAAAATAGAGCAAACTGCCATTTAATAAAATGGACTCACTCAGGACAAGGCACAGCCTGAAAGCTCCTGTTCTATATACACAATGTGGAGTAACTTAGAGCAGGCCACAGCTTGAATTATACATGGTAAGTGGTAGGAAGTGATGTCTAAGGAGTGGTGGGGGCCACGTTAAGGAGAGCTTTAAAGACCATTTAAAAGAACTTTTGTTTTTACGCTGAGTGAGGTTAGTAGCCACTGGAGGGTTTAAAATGAAAGACTGTACAGATCAAAACATCCCTTTAGCTAAAATTAGAAGGCTACTGGCATAATCTATGATTGGTGCAGGTGTAAGAAGTGATCACATTTGGCAATTTGTTTTGAGGGGAGAATTGTTAGGAGTTGTTGATGAATTAGATGTAGGGTTTGAGACAAAGATAAGTATGGCTAAAAATTTTGAGTTGAACAACTAGAAAATTGGAGTAACTCTGAGACTGGAAAATTGTAAGAGATAGCTAATTAGGCATTCAGTAAGAGATACACTAGATGTAGGTTGTTGTTGATGTTGTTGTTAGGTGCCATCGAGTTGGTATCTGACTCATAGTGACCCTCAAAGGGTTTTCAATGGCTGACTGTTTTGGGATTGCCTTGGGAGTGGATTGCCAGGCCATTCTCCCATTTTTGCAGTGCTGGGAATTGAACTTGGGACCTCAGAGACTGCAGCGCAGCGCTCTACCAACTGAGCTAAATCCCAGCCCAGATGTAGGTTACAGATACAGAATTAGAAATTGAGAGCATATAAGTGATATAGATCATAGATCACTAGATTTATGAGCTCATCCAGTGTGTGACTGTTGATAGAATAAAAAAAAGAAATGGCAAAAGATGGCAAAAGATTTGAGTCTTGGGGCAATCTAACTTTTAAAGGTTAGGGAGATAATGAAGAGCTACCAGAGTTAAGACTGAAGAGTAGTTGTTCAGGAAGAACTAAGAAGATATCTTGGAAGGCAGTTGAAAAAAAGTTTTCAGCCAGGTGCAGTGGCACACTCCAATAATCCCAGTGACTCAAGAACAGAGGCAGGAGGGTCACAAGTTCAAAGCCAGAGGTAGTGAGAGTCTGTCTCAAAATGAAAAATTTTGAAAAGGGGCTAGAGATGCAGCTCAGTGGTAGAGCACTTGGAAAGTACATGCAAGGCTCTGGGTTTAATCCTCAGTAACATTCAAAAATAATTAAATAATTAATTCAATAGAAAAGAAAAATTTTTCAAAAAGGAAATTATGATTGATCAATAGCTATTTACCAAGCTTCTTGTTTGAAAAAAAATTAACCTGAGAAGCTAAAAAGTTAAGTAGAAACACAACTTATTTTTCAGATTTAAGTGACGTAATTTGATATGTTGTTGTTAGGTGCTATCAAGCCGCTGTCCTGACTCATAGTGACCCTATGAACAGCAGGCAAAACAATATTGTTAGTGCTTCTCTCCTATTTATAGGGTTTTCAATGGCTGCTTGTTCTTTGGGAGTGGGTTACCAGGTCCTTCTTCCAAGCCTACAGCACATAGTGTTCCTGGGAGGACTCCCAACCAAGTACTAACCAGGCCCAACTCTGCTTAGCTTCTGAGATCTGACGGGATTGGATGCCACATTGGTATGGCTCCAGGCTAATTTGATATAGTAGCTCAGATATTGCAGACAATTTGTGACAGTGTTAGACTCACATGAGATGGTATCAGGAGCTGACTCCTGCCTCAACACACCTCTTCCAGAGGTATGAGGCTGAGAAAGATACCAAGTTGAGTAGCATGTACAGCCTAAGGTATGTCAGGTCTTGGCACATAGTTTGAAGTAGTAGTACCTCTTGAGTTCTGTGGTCTTAGAACATACAACCTAGACTAATGTCTATCATTGGGCATGAAAACTTGTCAAATGTCATGTTTTGGGTATTTTTTCCCCTAGACTTGTTCACCTTTAGTCACTGTATTAGTGTTGCACTCCTTTTGCCTTTTCTGTGTGTCCCATGCAAAATACCAGTTCAATGTGTGACAAGATGATTTCAGCTCATTTACAGAATATTTTTGTATTCCTTAAATAATCTTAAGATCCTGGGATACAGTTATTTGGAAACATTTTGTTCCTTTTGATGATTACTTACTGCCTTTGTTTGGTGCAACCAGTATAGAATTTGGGGCTAATTTTTCCTTTCTACTAAGGAATACTTTCTGAGTATTCAACTTGATGCCTGTGTTTTGTGAGTTTTTCCCACTCACACTAATGGAAACATAAACTGTTGATAGACTCATGGAGCTGTGGAGAGTGTACCCCCTGTTTGCTTTCTTGGACAGTTTTCTTAGCACATGTGCTGATTGGTGTTCAGCTAAAAACTCAGGAGGACCTCCCCACGCTCCAGTTCCCTACCCCCACAAATCTCTAGCGTTCTTTACATATAGTTCTCTTTTCACACATATTCTGCCTTGCAAATTCTAGCCACTTTGTTGTTGTTATTAGGTGCTGTTGAGTCATATTAGCCTCCTCAAATTCTCATTCTATCCCCTCAACCCAAGTAGATTGCTGGGCTTTTTGGTTACCCTCTTCTTGGGTTGCTTCCTAGACATGCTCTCTAAGTAGTAAGCCAGGGCAGTCTTAGGGCTTATTTTGTATGTTTCCTTTCGGTCTAATATCTGTTGAATTAGTTATTTCCTCTGATTTTTAAAAAACACAGTTTTGCTGTGTTGCCCATGCTGGCCTCAAACTTCTGGGCTCAAATGATCCTTTGGCTTAGCCTCCCAAGTAGCTGGGACTACAGGCGTATACCATCACAACTTGCTGATGTTTTAAAGGTACAAAAATAAATCTGGTCACTTTTTTCCCCTCATGATGGGTAGAAGTCATCTGATATTACTAATATTTGAGCTCATTATCAGAGATTATTGGTTGACTGATTCACATGGTAGATAAACCAAGTAGAACTAGAACAGATTCTTTTTATTTTATCATGCTTAGTCCAGAAAAGTTGAGAAATGAAATAACTAAATAATAGGTAACATTTGTTGTGCATTTATTGTATACTAAGCATTTTTCTAAATGGTTTATACATGCTGATTTATTTAATCCTCAGAATACCCTGAGGAAGTAAGTAACACAGGTTCTTCTTGAGGAGGTGGTTGTGTCACTGACTAGTCACTTGTACAGCTATAAATCTGCTTATGTTAGCAACTTTCTGGAACATGGAATGATTGAGGTTTTGAGTCAGTTTTGAATTGCCATAGATCTCATTGGTTCTAAAGTGGGAGTGTTTTCAGCAAGAAATCCTTGTGAGAGGCATGTTGGTTTTGGAAGAATTGTAGTGTTAGCCTACTTCTTACTGCATAGTAATTCCTTCCATACGATGTCTAGCAAAAGGCTATTCAGCCTTTACTTGAACTTCTTCAGCAATAAGGAGTTTACTTCTGAAGCTTGCAGCCATTGGTGCCAGTTTAGTCCTCTTACCCCTCCTGTGCAGGAGAGACGTTCTGTAGGCTTACATGGCAAAAGGACAGGTGTCCCTGTGGGCTTCCTCCAAAATGAGGCACTCTCTGAAGCCCCTCTTTGGTAGCATCAAGAGTATCTCCTGCCAGGGAGAAAAACACCATTTTCATTTCACTAACACCTGCTTTTCTTATCTTTTTGTTAAACAACTGGTTTTCAAAGTAATGCCAAAAGAGGAACATCTTCAGAACATGTTCTTATCCTGGCCCTACTGCATACCACTTGTAGACAAATGACTTTCCTTCTTTCTATCTCAGTTTTCTATATCATTAAAATGGGAATAATAATAGTACTTCAGAGATTGCAGTAGGGATTAAATAAGCCAATTGATGTCAAATTTAGACTATTACCTTTACTAGGAGTTTGTAGAAGATAATATTCCTATTCCATGTATAAGCCACAATACTTATGTGAAAGGAATTTTTCCCATGTTACCTATTTGTGTACCCTTAAGCTTCAATTACATACCGTTACACTTGAATCACCTTAGGAAGACTCTTTCCTGAGTGTTCAGCCTACGGCCCGAGTGTCATCAGTTCCTTGGTCAGTGTGTCATATCTATTACTTTCTGTTTTGTAGTGAAGGTTGTCTGTGCAGAGTGGTACAGTGGGAGGATGGGGTGTCAGTGTGCAACAAGGCCCTTGATGCTTGCTGTTTTAAGTAGATAACCCAATGCTCAGATGAAGAAAGCCTGTAGAAAAAGAATATGTCTGTAGTAGTCATCCTGGAGTAGCTTGTTTAGAGACTGGGGACCTGAGAGATGAGACTGAATCCAGAAGGCATCGGCTTCTCTTTTGTGTCCTTGGGTGCTACCAGAGGAAGGGCTGGTGCTGGTTCTCATCACCTCATCTTATAAATAGAATGGGTTCAGGCAGGTCTAGAGAGTCCAGCAGTTAAGGAACTAGCATACTAGACGTAGAATCAGAAACATAAATAATTTTCAGTGATAACTGGGTGTGGTGGCACACACCTGTAATCCCAGCAAGTCTGGAGGTGGAGCCAGGAGAATTGCAGGTTTGAGGGCAGACAGCCTGCATAACTTAGCAAGACCTTCACTCAAAAAAAAAAAAAAAAAAAAAATTTAAGAAAATGGGTTGAGGATGCAGCCCAGTGGTAGAGCACTTACAAAGTATGTACAAGGCCCTGAGATCAACCTCCAAGTACCACCAAAAAAAAATCTTTTTTTCCTTTTTTCCACTGGTAGGTCCTTGGGATAGAAGAATTAACTTTTATGTCTCTAGTTATTTGTTCATATTTATACAGCTATGTGCTGAATAACATTTAGATCAGTAGGGAATCACATATATGATGGCAGTCCTGTAAGATTATGATTGTTGTTGTCGGGTGCCATCAAGTCAGATCTGACTCGCAGCGACCTTATGTACAACAGAATGAAACACTCCCCAGCACTGTGCCATGCCTGGTACTATGTCAGTGCTTCTGTGCTGTTCATAGGGTTTTCAGTGGCTGATTGTGTCAGCATTGTTTTGGGGAGTGGGCTGCCAGGTCCTTCTCCCATTTTGGGGGTGCCTGAGATTGAATCCAGGGCCTCAGAAAATACAGAGTAGCACTCTGCCATCTACAGCCTAGTGACATTGTAACCATAGCATTATTCAGCTGTTTCTGGTAATGCTAGTGTAAACAAACCCACTGTGCTGCCAGTCATATAAAAATATTGTACAATAATATGTGTACAATATTGTACATGTATTATACAATATGTGTAGTACATAATACTTCATAATGATAGTAAACTACTGTTACTGGTTTGTATATTTACCATACTATATTTTATGGTTATTTTATTATTTTTTAAAGTTAATTCTTTTTTGGCGGTACTAGGCAGTTGAACCTAGGTCCTCAAGCATACTTTTGCAGGTAGTCTGCCACAGAGCTGCAGCCCAGCCCCTTTAAAATTTTTTAACTGTACGTGTGTTGTCAGACCCCAGGGCCTTGCTCATCCTTGTCAAGGGGAGTGCTAACGTCTCCTTTTATACAATACCCTTTTTTAATTTTTTATTTTGAGACAAGTCTTGCTAAGTTACATAGGCTGCCTCTGGCCTTCAACTTGTGATCCTCCTGCTTCTGTCTCCCAAGTCACTGGGATTACAAGTGTGCACCATTGCACCTGCTCTTTTCATGGTTATTTTAAGAGTATACTCCTATTAAAAAAAATTACTATAAAATAGTATGCCATGTTTGCCAGCAACAGTTTCATAAATTACGTGTTTATTGCATCTCCTGATTGCATCATTTTCTTTTGTCCTTAATTTACTCTTATATTGTCTTATTCATCATGCCTTAAGAGCATGAGGCTGTAGCACACATGCACGCATACTCACATGCATGTGAGTGCGCGCACGCGCGCACATACACACACACACTCTACATGCAGGATGTGCAGATTATACCATCTAGGTTTGTGTAAGCATACTCTGTGATGTTTACATGATGATGAAATCACGTAACAATGTGTTTCTCAGAGTGTATCCCTGTTGTCAAGTAACACATCTGTATTTTTCATATTGTTGGAAGTGTATCTTTAGTATAAAATCCTAGAACTGGGAGTGCCACGTCAAAGAATAAGTGTACATACAGTTTTATTAGATACTGTCCAGTTTCCTTTCACAGTGGTTATGGGATTTTGCTTTTCCACCAGCAGTGTAAGAGGATGCTTGTTTGCTTACTGTCTTGCCTATAGAATATACTGTCACACTTCAGGTTTTGTCAGTCTGATTGGTAAGAAATGGTATCTCAGTGTAGCCAACTATAAAGTTATGTTAAAACATTCTTTAAATATGAAGAATTTATTTCTTGATCTTATGTGAAGGGAGTTAGTTTTCCTGTCCTTGAAAATTGAATAAATTAATTCATTCAACTACATAGAAGGCCCTCTGAGCAAGAGAATAGGCTCAAACAAGCAGTAGGAATGTTCTCAGCATGAGATGGAGTAAAAGATGCTTTTTATCTGAAAAACTTGTAGTTTGAGCTCTGTTGTAGCCACTCACAATTTTTCAAGTAATTTCTCTGGACATTAACAGATATACTTAAAAATTAATTCCTACATTATCAAAGAGTCTTTTCCTCAAAACTAGAGGTCAGCAAAATAAAGCTCATGAGCTAAATGTAATCTTCAACCTCTGTTTGTACAGCCTCCAAGCCAAGGATGGATGTTACATACTTTAAAGGATATTTATAAAAAATAAAGAATATGTGATACAGACTACATGTGCCCTGCAAAGCCTAAGTTATTTATTATGTAGCCCTTTACAGAAAAAGTTTGCCAGCCTCTGCCTTAACCCATTCGACAATCAATTCCTGACATGATATTCTATTACCCCTGAATACTTTAGTGTATTCTTCCTGTAGGCACTTTCATAACCACAGGATAGATATTAAAATAGGAAATTAACATTAATACACACTGCCACCTAATTTATACCTCCACACGTCTGTCAGTTTGCCACACTGTGGGGGCTTGTGTGTTGTGATGAGGCTGAGAGCTCTGCCACTGGTACCTCATATATGAGCAAGGTTACCCATGGTGGACAGGTTTTCAGCTGAGCTTCCAGACTAAGACAGACTAGGGAGTAGGACCTGGCAAACCACTCCCAAAACAACTAGCCAGTGAAAACCCTATGAATAGCAAAGAAACACTGTCAGATATAGTGCCGGAAAATGAGCCCCCCCAGGTTGGAAGGCACTCAAAAGACTACTGGAGAAGAGTTGCCTCCTCAAAGTAGAGTCTACCATGACGACAGAAATGGAGTAAAGCCCCAGGGACTGCCATTTGCTGATGTGGCATGACTCAAAATGAGGAGAAACAACTGTAAACATCCATTAATAATTGGAACCTGGAATGTACATAGTATGAATCTAGGAAAATTAGAAATCGTTAAAAGAGAAATGGAGCGCATAAACATTGACATTCTAGGCATCAGTGAGCTAAAATGGACTGGCATAGGCCATTTTGAATGAGACAATCATATGGTCTACTATGCTGGGAATGATAAACTAAAGAGAAATGGGGTTGCATTCATCATCAAAAAAGACATTTCAAGATCTGTCATGAAATACAATGTTGTCAGCGATAGAATCATATCCATATGCCTACAAGGAAGGCCAGTTAATATGACTATTATTCAAATTTATGCACCCACCACTAAGGCCACAAATGAAGAAAGGGAAGACTTCTATCAGCTTCTGCAATCTGAAATAGATCAAACATGCAATCAAGACATACTGATAATCACTGGTGACTGGAATGCAAAGGATGGAAACAAAGAAGAAAGCTCAGTATTGGAAAATATGATCTTGGTGACAGAAACGAAGCTGGAGATCGCATGATAGAATTTTGTCAGACCAATGACCTTTTCATAACAAATACATTTTTTCAACATCATAAACGGAGACTATATACATGGACTTCACCAGATGGAACATACAGGAATCAAATTGACTGCATATGTGGAAAGAGACGATGGAAAAGCTCTGTACAAAATGTCAAAACAAGACCAGGTGCTGTGGATCACACCATCAACTTCTCATATGCAGGTTCAAACTGAAGCTGAAGTTAGAACAAGTATATGAGAGCCATGATATGACCTTGAGTATATCCCACCTGAGTTCAGAGACCACCTCAAAAATAAGTTTAATATATTAGACACAAATGATAGGAGACCAGAAGAGTTGTGGCATGACATAAAAGATACCATTCAAGAAGGAAGCAAAAAGTTCTTAAAAAGACAAGAAAAAAAGAAAAGACCAAATTACATGTCAAAAGAGACAGAAGAACTTGCCCTTGAATGTCCAGCAGCTAAAGTAAAAGGAAGACATGAGGAAGTTGAGGAACTAAACAGAAGATTTCAGAAGGCAGCTCGAGAAGACAAAAACAAATATTATAATGACATGTGCAAGGAGCTGGAGGCAGAAAACCAAAAGGGAAGAACACGCTCTGTTTCTCAAGCTTAAGGAAGTGCAGAAAAAATTCAAGCCTCGAGTGGCAGTAGTAAAAGATTCTACAGGGAAAATATTAAATGATGCAGGAAACATCAAAAGAAGATGGGAAGAATACACAGAATCATTATACAAGAAAGAATTGGTAGATGACCAACCATTCCAAAGGTTGCATATAAAGAGGAACCAATGGTGTTGAAGGACGAAGTGGAAGCTGCCTTGAAAGAACTGGCAAAACACAAAGCTCCAGAATTGATGGGATACCAATAGAGATGTTTCAACAAACAGATGCAGCACTGGAGGTGTTAACATGTTTGTGCCAACAGGTTTGGAAAACAGCTACTTGGCCAACTGACTGGAAGAGGTCCATATTTTTGCCTATTCCCAAAAAAGGGGAACCTACTGAATGTGCAAACTATCAGACAATATCATTAATATCGCACACAAGCAAAATTCTACTAAAGATCATTCAGAAGCGACTGCAGCAGTATATAGACAGGGAATTACCAGGAAATCAAGCAGGATTCAGAAGAGGGCGGGGAACTAGGGACATCATGGCTGATGTCAGGTGGATATTAGCTGAAAGCAAAGAATATCAGAAAGATGTCTATCTATGTTTTATTGACTATGCAAAGGCATTTGATTGTGTGGATCATAATAAATTATGGATAACACTTTGGAAAATGGGAATGCCAGAACTCCAAATTGTGCTCATGAGAAATCTGTACATGAACCAGGAGGCAGTTGTTTGACTAGAACAAGGAAACACTGCGTGATTTAAAGTTGAGAAAGGTGTGCGCCAGGGCTGTATACTTTCACCCTATCTCCTCAATTTATACGCTGAGCAAATAATCCGAGAAGATGGACTTTATGAGGAAGAACGTGGCATCAAGATTGGAGGAAGACTCATTAACAACCTGCGTTATGCAGATGACACCACTCTGCTTGCTGAAAGTGAAGAGGATTTAAAACATTTACTGATGAAGATCAAAGATCATTGCCTTCAATGTAGGTTGCGACTAAACATCAACTAAAATCCTTACAACTGGGTCAGCATATAACTTCACAATAAATGGAAAAAAGATTGAGGTTGTCCAAGATTTTGCTTTGCTTGGCTCTATAATCAACACCCATGGAAGCAGCAGTCAAGAAATCAAAAGACCCATTGCTCTAGGAAAAGCTGTGGTAAAAGATCTCTTTATAATATTGAAAAGCAAAGATGTCACATTGAACACGAAGGTGTGTCTGACTCATGCCATGGTATTTTCAGTCGCATCATATGGTCATGAAAGCTGGACATTGAACAAGGGAGACAGACAAAGAATTGATGCTTTTGAATTGTGGTGCTGGAGACGTCTATTGAATATACCATGGACTGCCAAAAGAACCAACAGATCTGTCCTAGAAGAAGTACAACCAGAGTGCTCCTTGGAAGCAAAACTGGCCAAACTGCGTCTTACATATTTCGGACATGTAGTCAGGAGAGAACAATCCCTGGAAAAGGACATCATGTTTGGAAGAGTGGCAGGTCAACGGAAAAGAGGAAAACCCTCCACCAGATGGATTAACATAGTGTCTGCAACAATGGGCTTAAACATAAATAAGATCGTTTGCCTGGCACAGAATCGGCAAGTGTTTCAATCTGCTGTACATAGGGTCGCTATGAGTCGGACTCGACTCGACGGCACCTAACAACAACAACAACAACAATCCTTTATAAATATACTTTCTTCTTCTTTTTGTTTTTAAGACCTGGAATGTCACTATTTTGGCCAGGCTGACCTTGAACTGGGCTTACTGATCTTGCCTGAGCCACCCAACTTGGGACTCTAGGTTTATACTGCAGTACCAGGCTTTCAACATACATGTTCTAATTCTATAAAATTTTAGCTAGTTTAATTTTAAAAACAAACAAAAAAGCCGACAATGACTAAGTTGGATATTGAATTAAAGTAAGCTCAACAAACCCATCAGCCCTGAGACCCTTTAAGGATAGCTGTAAAGTCAAAACTAATTTGACAGGAATCCAAAGATATTACTTACCTTTTTACTGAGTTGACATTTGCAGAAGTATTACCAAAAAAAAAAAAAATAAAAAAAGCAGTAGTGGGTAAAAGTTCTGGCACCTTAGGACAAGCCTAACTAAACCACTGTATCATTGCATTTTTCATTGCCATCCATTCACAGTTTAAAATTAAAAAAAAACAACAGATTCACTAAGAATGTATTTGATAAAGCCATAAAATTAGTAATTTCATTAAATCTTGACTGTCTTTTAAAGTATATATAAAGTACTTCAGCTAAACTACCAAAGTATGGTACTTGCCTTGAAGGCAACACTTCTGTGACTGAGTTGTGATCTGAACTAGTCACTTTGTGTATGAATGTGTGTGTGTATTAGTCAAAGGTTGAATCCTTCTGGATGTTAGGCAAGTGTCCTACCACTTAGCTGCACCCAAACCTGCCTGTTTTTAAATTTCTTTTTATTATTATTATTATTTTGAGACATCTCACAAATGTGTACAGAATTCTTCTGAGCCTGAATTCAACAATCCTAACTTAGCAAGTCTCTCTCTCAAAATAAAAATAAGAACTGGGTATGCTGCTGCTCAAGAGTGGAGCACTTGTCTAGCATATGTGAAGCCCTGGGTTCAGCCCCCCAAGTACTACAAAAAAGTTTACTCAAGAAAACAGGAAATAACATATTCAAACAATTCATACAAAAACTTTTTCACAAATGTTCATAGCAGCAACATCTAGAATAATCAAAATGTGGCAACCCAGATGTCTATCAGTTTATGAATGGATAACCAAACAGTACATCCATACAATGGAGTATTTTGTCATTAAGGGCAATGATACAGTGATACATACTACATTGTGGCTAAATCCTGAAAACATATGTTATAAAGAGAACAGACACAAAAAGCCACATAGTATGTGATTACACTTCTGTGAAATGCCCAAAATAGGAGAATCCAGGGAGTCAGAAAGTACCATAGTGGTTGGGTATTTTTTTTCTTTTCTGTTCTCTTCTCTTCTTTTCTTTTTTCCTTTTTTCTATCCTTTCCCTTTGTTTTTCTTTTCTTTTTTTGTTGGGAGGAGGTGGATGAAATGAGAAATGAAGGAATTAGATAGTGGTGATGGTCTGCACAATCTGTGAATATGCTAAAAAATCCCAATGAATTGTACACTTTATAAGGGTTAGTTTTATGTTGTATGAATTATATCTTTTTTCTTTTTTGTTTTTGTGGTACTGGAGGTTGAACCCAGGACCTCATGCTTGCATGCTTTGCAAGTGCTGGACCACTGAGCTGTACCCACAGCCCATTTTTTTTTTTTTTTTAAGTTTTTGAGACAGAGTCTCGCTAAGTTACGCAGACTGCCTCTGGTCTCAAACTTACAATCATCCTGCCTCCACCTCCCGAGCTGCTGGGATTACAGGTGTGCGCCACCACACCTAGCTCTTATGAATTATATCTTAAACAAAGTTTGTTAGGGGGTTAAAAGGGAAACCAGAGATAAAACAAAAATTGACTGCAAAGAAACAAGTCATGCCAAGAGCAAGCTTCTCAGCAGCAATAACATTGCCATAAGACACTTTAAAAGTATTGAGAAAAAATTACTTTGAACAAGACATTGTATAAAGAATTTTCAGACAAAAACTAAAATTGAGGTTTATTTCTATGAGGTCCTCCCTGAAATAATTGCCTTGGGATATGTACAAAGGGGCATGTTTCAAGAGAGAGTGTTAATTCAAGAAATCGGAAAATATATGAGTAAATAAGTAAACAATTATTATATGAAACAACAGTAATTATTAATTTGGTAATATAAAAGTAAGATAGACCTGAAATACTAGACCACAATAACATGCAAATTGAAGGGAGAGCAGTATTGAACATAAAGCCTTCTAAGATGTTTTTATTTTGTTTAGAAAGAGGATGGAGATGCTCACATATTTTGGACATGTTGTCAGGAGGGACTAATCCTTGGGAAAGGGCATCATGTTTGGCAAAATGACAAGTCAGTGATAAAAAGGAAGACCTTCTACTAGATGAATTGATACAGTGGCTGCAACCATAGGCATAAGCATAACAAAGATTGTGTATATGGCACGGTGTTGGGTAGTATTTCGCTGTTTTGTACATAGGGTTGCTATGAGTCAGACTCTGCTTGATGGTACTTAACAACAAGCTAGTTATAAGTATGGAAGCAGTCTAGGCATTCTTGCTTCCAAGGAGTACTCTGGTTGCACTTCTAGGACAAATTTGTTGGATCTTTTGGCAGTCCGTGGTATATTCAGTACTCATTTCCAGCACCCATAATTTATTTATTTTATTATTATTATTATTATTTTGTGTGTGTGGTACTGGGGGTTGAACCCAAGGCCTCACACCTGCATGCTCTGCAAGTGCTGGACCACTGAGCTGCACCCTCAACCCCTGTTTTTTTTTTTTTTTTTTTTTTTTTGTACTTTTTGAGACAGGGTCTCACTAAATTATACAGACTGCCTCTGGTCTCGAACTTGCGATCCTCCTGCCTCCTCCTCCTGGGCCACTGGGATTATAGGCGTGTACCACTGCGCCCGGCTAGCACCCATAATTTAAAAGCATCAGTTCTTCTGTCTTCTTTATTCACTGTCCAGCTTCCACATGCATATGATGTGACTGAAAATAACATTGCATGAATCAAGGGCACCTTCATCTTCAGTGTGACATCTTTACTTTTCAACACTTTGAAGAGGTCTTTTGTAAAAGCTCTTTTCAATGCAGAGTATCTTGTTATTTCTTGACTGCTGCTTCTGTGGGTGTTGATTGTACAACCAAAATCGTAGACAGCCTCAATCTTTTCTCCGTTTATCATGAAGTTGCTTACAATCTAGTTGCAAGGACTTTTCTTTTCTTTTCTTTTCTTTTTTTTTAATTGGACATTTTTAATATACACCTTAATGTGATTCATTCTGACATACTTTTCATTGTGGCATTTACATGTATGCATTTTGATGTACATTAAACTTTTGTTTTCTTGATGTTGAGATGCCATCCATACTGAAGGCGCTGTGTTTCTTGGTCTTCACCAGTAAATGTTTCAAGTCCTCTTCACTTTCAGAAAGCAAAATTGTGTTATCTGCAATAATACAGGTTGTTAATGAGTATTCCTCCAATCCTGATGCCACTGTCTTCTTCATGAAGTACAGCTTCTCAGATTATTTGATCAGCATAGAGATTAAGCCTGCAGCCATACCTTTGTAGCGTCCGATCCCGGCAGATCTCAGAGCTAAACAGGGTCGGGCCTGGTTAGTGCTTGGATGCGAGACCCCCTGGGAACACCACATGCTGTAGGCTTGGGAGACAGACCCAGCAACCCACTCCCGAAAATCAATCTGCCATTGAAAACCCTATGTATGAATAGCAGAGAAGCAGTGATAAAGTCTTTTGCCTGTTGTATGTAGGGTCACTATGAGTCAGGTACTGACTTGATGGCACCTAACAACATCTCTGCTGTTAGGGTTTTCAATGGCTAATTGTTTCAGGAGTGGCCTTCCAGATCCTTTTCCTTAGTCGGTCTTTGTCTGGAAGCTCAGTTGAAACCTTTCCACCATGAGTGGCCCTGCTAATATCTGAAATATCAGTCGTATAGCTTTTAACATCACAACACCACCTAACCCCCCATACCACAACAAGTTGACAGACACGTGTATAGACATATGTCTGTACATATGTCTATATGTACATAGTCACTGACATAGTCACTGTTTATGTTGGTGAAAAAGTGTATTTGCAATAAAAAAAGTCATTGGTATGACAAAATTCTATCATGTGATCTCCAGCATTGTTTCTTTCACCAAGACCATATTTTCCAACTTCTGAGCCCTCTTCTTTGTTCCCAATGTTTGCATTACAATCACCAGTAATTATCAGTGCATCCTGATTGCATGTTTGATCAATTTCATACTACAGGAGCTGGTAAAAAATCTTCCATTTGTGGCCTTAGTGGTTGGTGCATAAATTTGAATGTTGTTAGGTGCCATCGAGTTGGTATCCAACTCATAGCGGCCCTCATAGGGTTTTCAATGGCTGACTGTTTTGGGATTGCCTAGGGAGTGGATTGCCATGCCCTTCTCCCATATAAATTTGAATAAGTCATATTAATTAGTGTTCCTTGTAGGCATATGGATATTATTCTATCACTGATAGCATTGTACTTCAGGACAGATGTTGAGATGACTTTTTTCGTGATGAATGCAAACCCATTTCTATTTGAGCTGTCATTCCCGGCATAGTAAACCATATGATTATCTGATTCAAAATGGCTAATAACAGTCCATTTTAGCTCACTAATGCCTAGAATATCAATGTTTGTGCTCTCCATTTCACTTTTTCACAATTTCCCCCACTTGTCTGTCAGTTTGCCATACTGTGGAGGCTTACATCTTGCTGTGATGCTAAAAGCTGTCCCACCGGTATTCAGATACCAACAGGGTCACCCATAGTAGACAGGTTTCAGTTGAGCTTCTAGACTAAGACAGACTAGGAAGAAGGATCCAGCAGCTCATTTCCAAATGATTAACCATTGAACACCCTATGAATAGCAGAGAAACACTGCCAAATATAGTACTGAAAAATGAGTCCCCCCAGGTTAGAAGGGACTCAAAAGACAACTGGGGAAAAGTTGCCTCCTCAAAGTACAGTTGACCTTAATGATGGGAATAGAGCAAAGCCCTTGGGACCTCCAGCTACTCGTGGCATGACTCAAAATGAGAAGAAACAACTATAAATGCACATTAATAACTAGCTTAGAGGGGATAAAATAATATGTAATTTCCAAACCAATGAGACAGAGGTTAAAAAGATACTTGATTAATTCAGTGATAGCTGCCACCAGCCTCTGAGGAAAAAAAACTTTGGTTTATAGGAAAGGCTTTCCCTCTAGTTCCTGTGGTGCCTGGTGCCCTTGGAATTCTCACTGCCTGCCTCAACTCTTAGGAGAATCTACTTGCTGTAGGCACTATTTCTGAGTGTTTGAGATACCCCTTGGATCTTACTCTAGAGGAGAAGAATTCATTAATTTGTATAGTATGTCAGAAGATAATAAATGCTACTAGGAAATAATGGTAAAGTAAAGGGGGGTTAGGGGAGCAGATCACAGTATTGTATAGGGAAAATGAGAAGGTGATATTTGAGTAAAGTCTTAAAGAAGTGATTTTTGCCATTGTGTAGCTGGAGAAAGGACATTCAGATAAAGAGAACAATTAACACAGTGGTCTTAGTAGCTATGTGTGTTTGGAATTAGCGGCCTTTGGAAGATTTTGAGGAGAGAAATGAAGTCATACAGTTTGTACTTTAAAAGGATCACTGGCTGGTTGTATTAGGGATAGACTACAGGTAGGAGACAAAGGTAAACTTAGAAAGACTAGTTAGAAGGATATTGAAATAACCCAGGCAAGACATAAATAATGCAACAACAACAACAACAACAACAACAACAACAACAATAATAATAATAATATCTCCTTTTATTGACAAGAAAACATATATTTTCTCCCATACTCACCTCTCAGTCTTAATAGGGACATCATCTTGGTTATTACTTTGAAATAGCATCTGGAAGTGCTTGACGTTAAATCTCTCCAGGTTCCCCATGTTGTTTACACTTAACAAAACAAAAATGGTCTTTTCCCCATTCTAAACTCTAAGTAGCTAAGTGCTAGTCAGTCACTAAATGCTCAAGTAAGATCAGCTAGACCTCTGGGATTGGGAAATTGGGGAGGCTTAAGGGATTTACTACCAGGCATCTTGCTCCATACCCTGTGTTGCTTCCAGCTGGGAAGCAGGGCTCCTAAGTGAATTTGAGGCAGATTTTACAAGGGTCATGTTTTCTGAGTGTCTATTAGTTACTGGAGGGAGGAATTTTTGAAGACTGAGAACCAGCTGCTCTCCAAATATGGCCAAAATTCAGCAGTTTTGCAGAGATTACAATGTGCTTTAGCCCTTGCTCTATATATTGATATAACTATCAATTGTTATATCCATGGCGAGGCATATGAGAAGATAAAATGCAGGGCCTCACTCTGACTGACCAAATCTTTGCAATTGGCAATGGTCCATCAATTCAGGGGGCTTCTAGGTTACCTCCTATCAGCTGAGTTAGTATGCCTGATTGTGTAGATACTCAGTACTTTCATCTTAATGAAATGAAAGAATTAAGATTTAACCATTATCTTAGGATCTTGGAGAAAAGGCTAGAGGCTGTTAAAGGGGAAAAATTAGACAGTTCCTTGTTTTGCATCCTAGCTGAATCATGGCATCTGTACCAGTATCTGACCCCTCCCCCTCACAGCTGTTACACATTTGCCAAGTGAGATTATGTGTACCTTCATAAAAAGGCATGTGGCCTGGAAATATGATCTTTAGTGTTTTGGGTTTATTGTTTTAAGTTTTATATAAGATCATGGCAAATGAAGTTAGAATCAATTATCTGTCCCTCAAGTTTCAAGAGATTTTCACTTTTATACACAATGATTTTAGATATGAGTTTGATATTACTTACATGTGCCAGGTGTACATGTACCCTCTTTATTTTAATCCTTGTAGCAAATCATATATCATCCATTCATTCATTTAACAAATATTTATTGAGAGCCTGCCGTGTGCCAAGCAGTACTCTAGGCCTTGAAGAACCTACCTGTAAACAAAGCAGAGGAAAGCCCTTGCCCTCTTTTGAGCTTAGATTCTAATGGGAAGGGAAACAACAACATGCATATGTAAGATATTTAGCATGTTAGATAATGGTTAAATACTCTGGAGAAAACTATATCAGGGCAGGGGGACAGAGAATTTTGAGGAGGTTCCCATTTTAAATAAAATAAATGGGGAAATTCACTGAGAATGGACTGAGCAAAGACCTGAAGGAAGTGAGGGATCCAGCTCTGAGCAGAGGCCATGTCAGTTGTAAGGACATTGAGGCAGTACCACACTTCATTGTTCTAAGAAAAGGGAGAAGGTTAATGTGGCTTGAGAATGCTGATGGAGATCGAGACCGTGTAATAACACCTTGGTAAGATCGGGAGAATTCTCAGTGGAACAGTGACATGATTTTACTTACATATAAAAAAATTATTTACAGCTTTATTGAAGTATGCCTGAACTTGATATATGCCTGAACTTAAAATATATAATTTGATGAGTTTTGATATATGGATACAACTGTGAAACCATTATAACAGTCAGTGAACAAATGACTATGATAATAAACATATCTAAAACTACCCAGACTTTTCATTAGCTATTCTCCACCTCTGGTTGCACAGCTACTAATCTATTGTCACTAAAGATGAGTTAGCATTTTCTAGAATTCTATATAAATGAAATTGCATGGTATGTACTCTTTTCTATATGGCCTCTTGATTTCAGCGTAATCATTTTTGAGATTCATCTATTGTATGAATTAATAGTTCATTCCTTGCTATTGCTAATTAGTATTCTATTGTGTGGAATGGTTTGTATACTATGATTTGTTTTTCATTCACCTATCAGAGGATGTAATTTTTCTCTGTTGTTTCGCTGTCACAAATAATAAACAATATACAACTGAGTCCTGCTATTTAATCCAATCTGACAATCTCTGCTTTAATTGACTATATATTTAGAACATTTATATTTAATGTGATTATTTGTACATTTGAAAGGGCTATTGTTTAGCTCAGTTGGTAGAGTACTGCTATGCATTCTCTGAGGACCTGGGTTTGATCTCCAAAATGGCAAAAATGGGAGAAAGATGTGGCAGTCCACTCCTGAAACAATCCTGAAATAGTCTTCAACAACCCTGTGAAGGTTGCTATGAGTTGGACTCAACTCATTGGCACCTAACAACAACAACTGGTGTGTTTGGGTTTAAACCTATTATCTTACTATTTGCTTTCTCATTGGCCCAATTGTACTTGTTCCTCCTTTTTTTTTTTAATCTCATTTATTTTTATGATTCCATTTTATTTCTTTTGTTGGCTTAACTATACTTTTCTTCTTCTTTTTAAAATAGTTGCTTCAGTTAATAATATAATAAAAATTTAACTTATCATAATTTACCTTCAAATAATATCATATCGTGTCACATTTAATATGAGCTTTGTTTGTTTGTTGTTTTTGTGCTGGGGATTGAATTTAGGGTCCCATGTGTGCCAAGCAAGCACTGTACCACTGAGCTACATCCCAAGCCCTTGGTTTTTTGAGACAAAGTCTCACCATGTACTTCAGGCTGGCCTTGAACTCACTTTATAGTGCAGGCTGGGCTCTAAATTGAAATCCTCCTGCTTCTGCCTCCCAAATGCTGACATTATAGACTTGCACCACCAGGCCCAATGAGTTAAAAGCTTTTAAACAGCATACTTCCTTTCTTCCCTCCCAGACTTGATGCTATAATCCACAATAAATATAGTTCCTTTAAAAATCAATTATCCGGCCGGGCGTGGTGGTGCACGCCTATAATCCCAGCGGCTTGGGAGGCAGAGGCGGGAGGATTGCAAGTTCGAGACCAGAGGCAGTCTGCGTAATTTAGCGAGACCCTGTCTCAAAAAGTAAAAAAAAAAAAAAAAAGGGCTGAGGTGCAGCTTAGTGGTCCAGCACTTGCAGAGCATGCAGGCGTGAGGTCCTGGGTTCAACCCCCAGTACCGCAAAAAAAAAAAAAAAAAAAAATCAATTATCCTAAGCCAGGTGTGGTGGCTCATGCCTGTAATCCCAGCAACTTGGGTGGCAGAGGCAGGAGGATCTCAAGTTGAGGCAAGAGACAGCCTATGTAACTTACTGAGACCCTGTCTCAAAAATTTAAAAAAGTAAAAAATGGGCTGGGGTTCAACCCAGTGGTAGAATGCACAACAGTATGAGGCCTGGGTTCAATACCCAAATACCTTTTAAAAATCAATTATCCCTTAAAAAGATCTTAAGAATAAAAACATGAGATTTATATTTATGTACATATTTACCATTTTGTATTCATGCAGCATTGTACCTGGTTTCAATTTTCCTTTGTCCTAAAGAGCTTCATTTTACAGGTTTGTTTTGTTCTATGTTGTATTGGGGGGATTAGTTTTTGGTTTTTTCACTATCTTCTACCTTGCTTTTTTCTACTGAGAAGTCTGTTG
The DNA here is from genome assembly GCA_007922755.1 of Pedetes capensis. NCBI lineage: Eukaryota > Metazoa > Chordata > Mammalia > Rodentia > Pedetidae > Pedetes > Pedetes capensis. Next base: position 55,123 of record VMDO01008559.1, read on the forward strand.
TCATTATTATCATTGTTCTTCTGATCTGCGTATTATATAATTTTTCTGCTTGGGTGCTCTTAAGATTTTTCTTTATTGGTTTTACATAATTTGATTATCATGGGTTCGGTTTACTTCTCTTCATGTTTCTTGTGCTTGGGGCCCATTAACCCTCCAGAATCTGTGGATTTGTAGTTGTCATGAAATTGGAAAACTTTTAGCCACTATTTCTTCTGAAATGTTCTTTGTCTTTCCCTCTCTTCCTTTCAGTGACTCTTACTTCTAATTATACATAAAGTAATCGTGAAATTGTTCTACAGCTCACTGATGCTCTTTCCTTTAAATTATATTTTATCATTTGTATTTAAGGTACAAAATGATGCTGGTTTTTGGTAAGTGAAGCAAATTAATGCATCCAGGATCTCAGGTGGTTACCCTTTTTTGTTGTTTTATGGCAAGAATAACTAAAATCTACTTGTATTTAGCATGAATCTTCATGTTGTACATTAGCTCGCCAGGTTTAATAATCCTACATATCTGCTATTTTGTATCCTCTAACCTACATCTCTTCATTTCTTTTCCCCACATCTGGTAGTCACTGGTTTGATCTTTATCTCTGTGTATTTAATTTTTGTTTTGTTTTCTTTTGAGACAAGGTTTCACTGTATATCCCAGGCTGGCTTTGAACTCATGATCCTTCTGCTTCTCCTTACCAAGTGCTAGGATTACAGGCATACCACCACACCTGGCTTAATTTTTGTTGTTGTTGTTATAGATTCCACATAAAAGTGACATCATGCAATATTTTTCTTTATGTGTCTGGCTTATTTCACTTAATGTTCTCCAGGCTCATTCATATTGCGGCAAATGGCAAGATCTCATTTGTTTTTAGGGTTGAATAGTATCCGATTGAATATATGTACTACAGTTTCTTTATCAAGTTATCCATTGATGTACCCTTAGGTCTTCTCAATATCTTAGCTATTGTGAATAATGATGTAGTGAATATGGTAGCACAGAAATCCTTATGAGGTCATGATTTCATTTCCTTTGGGCATAAGCGCAGGCGAGGGATTGCTAGGTCATACAGAAATTGTAATTTTAATTTCTTTAGAAATCCCTCTACTGTGTTTTCCCACAATGGCTGTACCAATCTACGTTCCAGCCAAGAGTACATTACCAAAATTTGTCTTTTTTTTTTTTTTCCCCAGGACTGGGGGTTGTATCCAAGTCCTCATTCATGAGGGGCAAGTATTCTATCACTGAGATACACTCTCAACCCCCATTTTTTGACTTTTGACTTTCAATAAATAGTGCAGGTAAAACTCAATTTACACATACAAGACAGTGAAATTAGACCCTTATATACAAAAATCAACTCAAAATGAATAAAAGACCTAAATGTACAACACGGAACTACAGAAGAGAATGTAGAGGAAAGCCTCCTGGCATTGACCTGGTGATGATTTTTTAAATATCACACTGAGAGTTCAGGCCACAAACAAAAAAATAAGTAAATGTGACTACATTAAACTAAAATTTTCTGCATAGCAAAGGAAACAGTCAATGAAAGGAAATAGCATACTATGGATTAGGAAAATATAATTGCCATATAGCTAATAAGGGTCTAATTCAAGATTTATAAGGAACTTATTCAACTCAATAGTGGAAAAACAAATGACCTGATTAAACAAGGGGCAAAAGACCTGAATAGACATTTCTCCAAAATATGCATGAAAATGGCCAATAGGTATATGGAAAGATACCTAATATCATTAATGATCAGGGAAATGCAAATCAAAACCACTATGAGATACAACCTATTATCAAAACAATGCTCTTTGCAATTTAAAAAATTCTTCTTTTCTCTGCATGTTTCATTTTAAATAATTTCTCTGTCTGTAGGTTCACTAATCTTTTGCTTCTACAAGTCTAATCTCCTATTAGTGCCATCCAGTTTAATTATTATCTCTCACTGGAAGTTCAGTGTTTTAAGTATGTTTTCTAGCTGGGCATGGTGGCACATACCTGTAATCCCAGAGACTCAAGAGGCAGAGGCAGGAGGATGGCAAGTTGGAGGCCAGAGGCAGCTGCACAACTTAGTGAGACCCTGAATCAAGATAAAAAGTAAAAAAGGGACTAGGAGTGCAACTCAGTATGTGCGAGGCCTTAGTTTCAACCCCCAAGTACCACCAAATAAATAAATAAATAAAGACAGCTGATTGACATGGTATATGCATCTGAGACTATCGATCTTCCCACTCCCATTCTAGGTACTATTTTCCTGCTTTTTTTTTTTCATGCTAGTAATTTTGTATTATATACCAGACACTGAATTTTACCTTACGTGCTGAAAATTTTTGTATTCCTTTAAATATTTTTGAACTTTGTTCTGGCTTTCAGTTAAGTTTCTTGGCAATAGTTTGCTGGGGTTTTTTGTTTTGTTGTTGTTGCTGCTGTTGTTGTTTGGGAGAGATGCAGTACATGGGAGTTGAACCCAGGGCCTCACACATAACTCACAAGTGCACTACCAGTAGGCTGTACCCTCACCCCATTTTTTTATTTTTTATTTTGAGACAGGGTCTTTCTAAATTAGTCAGGCTGCCTCAGGCCTCGAACTCATGCTCCTCCTGTCTCCACCTCTGTAGTTGCTGATATTACAGGTGTCCGCCACTACATCCAGGTAGTTTGTTGTTTTTAAGGATTCATTTTAGGTTTTGTTATGTGGGACAAGAGCAGCATTAAGGGTAAATTTTCCTTGCTGCTGAGAAAATACTTCTACTCTACCCAGTGTCCTCTGAAGTATAAGGTTTTCCTCTTGGCTATTAGCTCAGTAGGTAGAGTGCTGCTCTGCAGTCTCTGAGGTCCTGAGTTCGATTCCTAACACCGCAAAATGGGAGAAGGATGTGGCAACCCACTCCCAAAGCAATCCCGAAAGAGTCAGCCATTGAAAACCCTATGAGGGTCGCTATGAGTCGGACTCGACTCAACAGCACCTAACAACAACAACAACAACAATTTGTAGCCAGGAGTGAGCACCAAGAGGAAATGTTCTACCAGCTCCTTTCCTTGTGTGTTTCCTGTCCTGTGTGCACTGATTAGTACTCAAAGGAAACCTTTAGGGAACCCTCTGCAGATCTGTCCTCTCTGGCAGTCTTGCACATATAAGCTACTTCTATCTGTCTAGATTCAACACAGTTTCCTTGGCTAAGGGAGATCACCAGGCCCTTTGTAGGGTTACCCCTCCCTGAGTTGTTGCTGGGAAGTCTCTCCAGATAGTAGTAGGCAGGGGCAATCACAGAGCTTGCCTTTGTTGTTTCCCATCTCTTAGTGATCTCCCTTCATTGTTTCTTGCCCCATGTTTGAAAATTGTTTCAGATATTTTAAAAGAGTAATTGTGCTGTACTTTATAAATTATTGCAATATTAGAGGTGCTATTTTCACCTTTTTAAAAAGATGTATCTTGTGGCCGGGCGTGGTGGCGCATACCTATAATCCCAGCGGCTGGGAAGGCGGAGGCAGGAGGATCGCAAGTTCGAGACCAGAGGCAGTCTGCGTAATTTAATGAGACCCTGTCTCAAAAAACTTAAAAAAAAAAAAAAAAAGGGATGGGGGCACAGCTCAGTGGTCCAGCACTTGCAAAGTATGCAGGCGAGAGGTCCTTAGTTCAACCCCCAGAACCAGAAAAAAAAATTTTTTTTTAGTAACATTGCCAGGCATGGTGGGGCATGCCAGTAATCCCAGCAACTCCGGAGGCAGAGGCAGGAGGATCACAAGTTCGAGATCAGAGGCAGTCTGTATAATTTAATGAGACTGTCTCAAAAAGTAAAAACAAAAATGGGCTGAGACTGCGGCTCAATGGTCCATCATTTGCAAAGCATGCAAGTACGAGGCCCAGGGTTCAACCTCCAGTACTGCCCCCCCAAAAAAAGAAAAAAAGGTTGAGGTTACCAGGCGCGGTGGCACACGCCTGTAATCCCAGCAGCTTGGGAGGTGGAGGCAGGAGGATCACAAGTTCGAAACCAAAGGCAGTCTGCATAACTTAGAGAGACCCTGTCTCAAAAAGTGGAAAAAAAAAAAAAAAGGGCTGAGGGTGCAGCTCAGTGGTCCAGCACTTGCAGAGCATGTAAGCGCGAAGCCCTGGGATCAACCCCCAGCACCAAAAAAAAAAAAAAAAAAAAAAATGTTGAGTAACATCACAAATTAATTTTGCTTGAGATTTAGTATATTTTGTAACTCTTTATATCCTGAAAAATTGCATTGGGAAAAGAAGTGTTTGTTAATAGTTACTTAGTTCCCTCAGCCCATGCCCATCCCCAGCAAAGCACTGTCATCTTCATTTGGAATGGTATTTTGTTTTATGGTATGTTTTCAAATAGGGTTTCAGATCTGCAACTCAGTTTAACACAGGTCTATTGAGCTTTAAAGTGTATTTGAAATATGTAATAGGCATTTGAAATTATGAATTAGATGTTTTTAAATTTATGCGTATGAATTTTGCATTGTGCCTGTAGCTGTAGTCCTGTGGCATCCGATCCCATCAGATCTCGGAAGCTAAGCAGGGTCGGGCCTGGTTAGTACCTGGATGGGAGACCGCCTGGGAACACCAGAAGCTGTAGGCTAGGGAGAAGGACCTGGCAACCCCCTCCCAAAAATCAGTCTGCCATTGAAAACCCTATGAACAGCAGAGAAGCACTGACAATAGTGTTTCCTCTGTTGTACAGAGGGTTGCTATGAGTTGGATACCTACTCAATGGCACCTAACAACAACAACAATTTTGCATTGTAAAATATTTCCCTTCTCCCATTTTCTTCTGCCATTCTGAATATGTTTATTGAAATATTTTTTAAAACAACAACAAAAAAAGAAAATTGTTTCAGTTTTTCACTTGACTTATCAGTTGTATAAGGTAAGAGAGTAAATTTATTTTTCCCTGTTCTCCATCATGGCTAGAAGTGGAACTCTTTTCTAATTTATATTTTGAGGGGTATTTTGTTGAGAATATCTTGTAGTACAGACAAGAGTAGACACAGGAATACCAATGAGGAAACTATTTCAGTTTATTAATATAAGAGATGATGATGACTAAGATATAAGACGGTAGTAATGGAAGAAGCAAGAAAGGATCAGCTATATGGTAGATTGGTGTATAAAAGAAAGGCTTAAGTTAAAGATGACATGTAAGGGTTCATGTTATTTTCATTTTATATTTAAGGATGCCAAAGCAAGAGAATTTATGTGAGTTGCTCAAGCTTTAGCCACCAACCTCAAACTCAGATCTTCTCATTCTAAGGCCCTATTTCTTTCTACTGGTCCATACTGACATATGAGTAATATAAGCTGTAAGTGCTAAGGCAGTTTAAAGACAAAAAAAGACATTTTTCCTTTGAAAAATGAAAGATAATTCACACAAAGTATCACTGAATCTTGATGGTTCATGGAGGATGAGTAGAGTGACTATGTTAAGGATGAAGGGCATACTTGTTGAGGAAAGTAGTGTGAGTCAGAGTATAGTAGAAGTCTTTGAAGTGTCTTTCTGCTCTCGATTCCCTCGGTTTGGGTCAGCTCTCTGAGGACCAATGGGGTTTCCTATGTTCATTCTGCAAAGTTTTTCATGTGCAGACCTGTAGGGCCTAGAGTTCATTTTCTTGAATATTTATATTTATTTGCCCCCAGAACAAGGGACTGAATAAATACACTAGCAGTTATATTTCTCTTTAAGAAAATTCAAAGGACAAAACCTTACCTGAGTAACTTTTTCTAAGAAAAAGTACCTTCTTGCTGGGCACAGTGCCTCACACCTTTAATCCCAGTGACTCAGAAAGCAGAGGCAGCCTGCATAACTTAGCAAAAACCTGTCTCAAGATAAGAAATAGAAAAATGGGCTGGGAGTGCAGCCCAGTGGCAGAGCATTTGCAATGTATGTACAGGACCTGGGTTTAACCGCCAAGTACTACAAAAAATAAAAGAAAAAGTAGCTTCTTTACAAAGGATTCGTTTGAATTCTTTCTATTCACAATGTGGTGACACATCACTGGGAAGGTTTTAGGAAGGAAGTCACACAATCCAGTTTATGACTTTAGAAATATTTCTATGGCTGATAGGTGAAGAATAGTTTAGGGAGATGGAGTTTGGACAGGGAGAACCAGAGTAGGAAGATTCACAAATATTTTACTGCCATAGTAGTAGTAGGCATGGAGGTAATGAGAATTATTTGGACTCAGGATGTATTTTGAAGGTGTAATACACAGAAGTTGTTTGTTGTTTGGGACGAAGAAAAGAAAAGAATCAATGGTGTGTGGGATTTTTACCTGAGCACCTAGATGAATGGGGTTGTCATGTAATGAGATAGATACAAGGTAGGGAGGAATAGCAGGTTTTATAGGAAATTGAAGAGCTCTGTTTTGGAATTATTATTTTTAAGATGCCATTTATACAGACATCCAAGTGAAGATGTGAAGTAGGCACTTGGATATGAGTCTTATACTCAGGAGACAGAGCACAGAGCTAGCAGTAAAAAGCTGGGTATCTTATTTATTTATTTATTTATTTATTTATTTATTTATTTTGGTGGTACTGGGGATTGAACCCAGGACCTTGCACTTGCATGCTTTGCAAGTGCTATACCACTGAGCTGCACCCTCAGTGAATTTTTTTACTTTTTTGAGACAGGGTCTCACTAAATTACACAAACTGCCTCTGGTCTCAAACTTTCTATCCTCCTGCGTCCAACTCCCAAGCCACTGGGATTACAGGTGTGTACCTCCACGCCCTGCTGATAATATCAACATTTACATGGTCTTTAAAGCTGTAAAATTAGAAAAAAAATTGTGTAGGAAGTGAGTATAAGTGGAGAAGAAAGTATTTCTGATCTGTACCCATAGCAATAAATCATTTAAAGATCAGGAAGAGAAGGAACTAGGAAAAGAGAATGAAAAATGAGCAATTGATGAGAGGAAGAAACCCAAGAAAGTATCCTGTCTTGAAACTAAGTAAACAAACACCTCAAGAAGAGTCACACAGACCTTAGGTTGAACAAAAAGAAGCCAGCACATGGTATATAATTGCATCTATGTGAAATCCAACAACAAAAATATGTGACAATAGAAGAAAGTAGTTGAGAACAAGGGTGGGGGTGTGAGTACTAGAAAGAGGCACAGGGAATTTTTAGGGGAATAGAAATATTCTGTCTATTGTCTAAGATGTATGGATGTATATAATTGTCAAGGATCATTGAACTGAGTATTTAAGATCTATTTTACTGAATGTAAATTACATTATATTTTTTAAAAAGAAAGAGTTATAACTCTTAAATGATATTAAGAATCTGTGTTGTAAGATGAGGACCAAAAACTGACTATCAGTATTAACCTGGGTAACGGTGGTTTCAATGGCAAGATGGGGACGTGTGTCTAGAGTGGGCTAAAGAGGAAATAATAAATGAGGAAATAAAGACAATAGATACAGACTCTGACATGGGATTTTTCTAGGTAACAAAGAAATGAGCAAGTATATGGGGATTATCTATGATAGTTTTCCCCTGCCTTCCCCCCCCCCCAAATGGAGGAAATACCAGCATGTCTTTATGATGAGGATGACCCAGTAGAAAGTAGAGATTCATGGCACAGGAGAGAGAGGGAGTTGAGGAGGAGAATTAGGGGAGTGAACTTGGATAGGAGTATGGTCTTTCCTGCTGTTATTGTACTTCAGGTGGGAAAGTAGATATGTGTACACACAGTCACGTGGGCTAGAAGATTTTTATAGGAGGAATATATAATACTTTTCTTCATGCTCGTCCCCTTCTCCCAAGATAAATAAAAAGCAGAGTTGTCAAATAAGGGTGAGGTTTGGGAAAGGATATTAGAGATTTGAAGAGAAGATGTGTATTGGTTTTCTTGGAGAAAGCATGAGCATATTACCTAGCTAAATGTGATCAGGTACAGCAGGAACAAGGACCAAATGAATATTTGTCACTGTGAATATAAAGAGACACCAACCTGGGTAATTCTGGGATTTTCTTCAGTCACTCTCAGGCCCTGGGTACAGTTGTGAAGTAGATAGAAAGTTTGTTTTTTGTTTTGTTTGTTTGTTTTGTAGTACTGAGGATTGAACCCAGAGCCTCACACATGTTAGACAAGCACTCTACCACTGAGCTATGCCCCCAACCTTGGAAAGTAGGGTTTTAAAGGTGGGAATTTGACTAGGCACATAGTGTATTAGTTACATTTATATGAAATCCAACAACAACAACAAAAATTAGCCTGATATGGTGTGCTTGGTAGATGGCAAGATTTCACTTAGAGATAAAATTAAAAGCAGACATTCAGAAAAGAAATTGAGGATATGAGGAGTTTGCTATTGACAGTGTTCAAGGAGGCAAAGCATGAGCTCTGCTGAAAGGCCTGGGAGTGGTGGGAGAGTGTGTCAAGTTAGGGGGAAACTTGGCTATTTGATAGTGACTGAGGTAATTACGGATGTGGATCTCTGCTGATGGTTTCTTACAAGAAGTGAGACTGTCATTTCTAATCATAATCTCTTTTTGGAGATTGAGCTCAGTTCCTCCAGTAGTTTCTTGTCACATTTCTGATACTTTGTGATGGTCTACTAGCCCTACAGAATCTGGCTGGCCTACTTTTTCTGTCATTCTCCTCTCCTGCCACCCACTCTTATTTTCCCTGCCCTGCCCTCCCCTTCCCTTCCCTTCCCTTCCTTTTAGACAAGGTCTTACTGTGTAGTCCTGGCTGGACTTTAATTTGTAGTCCTCCTGCCTTCGCCTGCTGAGTGCTGGGGTTGCAGGTATGTGCCACCATGCCCAGCATTATTTCTTAAATGTACCAAATTTGTTCTTATCGCAGATCTTGTGTCTAGGTGCTTCATATCATTCAGATTTCTGTTCAAATGTCACCTCCTTAGTCAAGCTTTCCCTGACTACTGATGTTTCTGCTGCCTCTATGTTCTCATTCTTTCTTTCTCTCTTCTCCCTCTTTGTCCCTCACTCTCTTTTCTCTTTTACTCTGTTCTCTCTCTCTTTCTCTTTCTTTTTCCATAGCACTGTTCACTCTAGTTATAAGGACAAAGACTTTTCTTGTTCCCTACTGCTTCCCTGGCACCTAGAACAGTGCCTACCTAGTGCATAGGAGGTGTTCAGTAAATATTCATTTGGATGATTGTAAATGGCAGATTTCCTTAATGTCTTTTTGTTTTGCTTCATTTTCTAATGTCTTTAAAAGACAGAGTGACTTTCAAATAAATTTATAAATCCTTTTTAGTAACATGTTGCATAAAATGGCTTTTCATCATGATCTAGTTTTCTCCAACCACAGGAAAAAGCTTCAAGCATTAAGTTATAAGGAATGTCAGTTTTATAGAAGAAACCCCGGCCTATTCTGAAATTTACTGTGAAAGCAGAATGTTACATAATTCATTGATTAAGCAGTTCTAAAAATAATAATTTCAGAGATTATGTTAGTGGTTTCTTTTTTATGGCAAGATATATTGTGAAATAAAAATTTTTTTCTTTAATGCTGAGGATTGAATCCAGGGCCTTGCATAAGTTAGGCAAGCTCTCTACCACTAAGCAACACCCCCTTGCCTAAATAAGAGAATATTTTGACTTATGTTTATTTTCTAAGTCAAATTAGCAGTGGTCTTTTTCTGTTAGATACTGTTTACAACACAGTTGTGGCCCTTAGAGAGCTCTTGTGTTTCTTTAGGAAGTAAACCAAAACACTAAAAAGTGCAATGGTAATACAAGACAAAAGTCAAGGCAGCAACAAAAATTATTCCATGGCAGAGCACACTGAATTATGGAACCTAATGGGTACAAGCAGTAATTGTTGACCCAATTAAATTTAATGCAGTATACTGCCCAACTCATAGAATGCTGTCATTCTTTTGTTCCTCCATAACCACTCAAGGTCTCTGGACCCACAGTGGGACCCTATTGTAACTGACATTTTGTTTTTATTGCAGTTGTCGGACAAGTAACCGTAAGAGCTTGATTATGACCTCCAGCACATCACCTACACTACCACGACCACACTCCCCACTCCATGGCCACACAGGTGAGTGCTTCTAAATTATGAAAGATTTAATGAAAGAGTGTCTACAGATGCCAGATTTCTTTCCTACTTCTCGCTTTGTGTGGGTTTAACACATTACATTTTTATATCTTTTGGCTGACTAAGGCATACAGAGTTTGTGGACTTGCTTTCCTTCTACAGGAAAACGAGTACAGTCTACTTTTGACTCTTAGTTTTTTCTTCCCTTGTCCTCCCAACATCCTTTTAGTCTTATACATATCTAGGCGCCAGGAGTATATCTTGGTCCATGGCCTCTGTTCTAGTGTGTTCTGCTGTGTTATGGCTCCAGCCATCTTGGACCATGTGATGAGAGTCTAGTAATATTTTGTCCTATCATGCCCAAGGATCAGGGGTCAAGAGAAGATTTTCTGTCTGATGGGATTCCTGTTACCTTTCTCTTAGTGGAATGGGAAGAAACAAAAATGAGGAATATTTGTTTTGACTTGACATTAGCTTCATATATTAGAAGTGAAGTCCATGACTTCATGCATTCATACTCAGCTCCATGTAGAATGTGGGGTCCTCCAGATAATGTTTGTTGATGTTATTAAGTGTCGTCGAGTTGGGTCTGACTCATAGCACCCAGTGTACAACAGAATGAAACAATCCTGGATTCTGTGCCAAGCACACAATCTTATGTATATTTAAGCCCATTGTAGACAGTGTGTCAATCCATCTAGTTGAGGATTTTCCTTTTTGTTGTTGTTGTTGACCTGCCAATCTCCCAAACATGATGCCCTTCTCCAGGATTTGGTCCCTCCTGACTACATGTCCAAAATACATAAGAGTCTATGTATTTGTATGTCTATGTATAACAAAGTCTAGTTATCCTTGCTTCCAAGGAGCACTCTGGTTGCAGTTCATCTAGGATGGACCTCTTCATTCTTTTGGCAGTCCATGGTACCTTCACTGTTCATCTCCAACACTATAATTCAAAAACATCAACTCTTCTCCTGTCTCCCTTATTTAGGGTCCAGCTTTCACAACCATATGATGCACCTGAAAATAACATGGCACGAGTCAGGCTCACCTTCACCTTCATTGTAACTTCATTTACTTTTCAACATTTTAGAGAGGTCTTTTGCAACAGCTTTTCCCAGTGCAATGTGTCTTTGAATTTCTTGACTGCTGCTTCCACTGGTATTGATTATAGAACCAAGTAAAGCAAAATTTTGGACAGCCTTTTCTCTGTTTATCATGAAGTTGCTTACTGACTCAGTTGTAAGGATTTTTGTTTTATTGATATAGAGACACAATCCATACTGAAGGCTATGTTCCTTGGTCTTCATTAGTAAATGTTTCAAATCATCTTCACTTTCAGCAAATTGAGTTGTGTCATCTGTATAACACAGGTTGGTAATGAGTCTTCCTCCAATCACGATGCCACATTCTTCTTCATAAAGTCCAGGTTCTCAGATTATTTGCTCAGCATAGAGATTGAAGAGGTACAGTAAAAAGATACAGCCCTAATGCACACCTTTCTCAACTTTAAACCAAATGACTGCCTCCTGGTCCATGTATGGATTCCTCATTAGTACAATTAAGTGCTCTGGTATTCCCATTCTTCCATTGTTACCCATAATTTGTTATGATCCACACAGTCAAATGCCTTTGCATAGCTGATAAAACATAGATAGACATCTTTCTGGTATTCTCTGCTTTCAGCTAATAGCCATCCAGCATCAGCAGTGATGTCCCTGGTTCCATGCCCTCTTCTGAATATGGCTTGATTTTCTGGCAGGTCCCTAAGAACTGATTTGTTTCTTACTAAAGAGTATGTAATAATTATGGGATTTGCACTAATGCAGGCATACACTACTTCACAGGGGAAGGGCAAAAGCCCTCATTTGAGTTAGCCATGCAATTTGGTCTAGATATATATTCCTGCATCCCATGGGAGCCAGACCTAGCTCTGCTGAAGAGACTGCTACACTGCCATACTGTTCATTACTACAGCAGAAGTTCTAAACCTAGGGCTAACAAAAATGGAGCAGACTTGGAAACATAGGAAGCCATTCAAAGCTTGTTGCCTGGGTTTGGTAATCCATGGATACTATTGTCCTAAGATTGGACCTTGTCTATATTTAGGAAATAAAATGGAGATATCAAAGCAGTGAGACATTTTGGCATCAAGCTGATTAAGACTGATATAGTCCCCTTGAGTTTGTCTTCTTGCTCTTAATTCACTGAGTCTTTGAAGGGAGGGTGTTGGGGGTATGTGTAGATTAGTTGTCGTTGCCCTGAGAGTCTGGGCATTCTGAAACTGAATTTTGTCTTTGTCTGTGCAAGGATCTCATCTCAAGCACTAGCTGTCATATGAGAAAATACCACCAAGAGCAGGGTTTATAGGGAATTGGAGACATATCTGACCTTTAAAGCAAAGCTCTCATTTTGCTTACCTACTTTCCTGTTAAAATTGACTGGCTTCTGACTTACCTCAATTAGCTCCTCCCACTGTAGAACTTTGTAAAAACTTGGCATACATCTGGCCTGTATTTTCATCATGTAGAAATATAATTTAGTTCGTGTAGACTTTGTATGTAGTTTCACAGCTATAATGTGAGTACTGGGAGTAATTAATACTGGCTGCTCCCCTTTGAGATGGTTATCTCTTTGTTTAGATTCCTGACAGAGTTTAGGGCTAAATCATCTCTACTCACGTGGCTTTGGTTGAGAACAATACCTGGCCTTTTCGGCCTACCTGAGTCTGTGGACTTTAACTTATTGTGTTAGTATGTGTAACATGCCTGTTGTTGTTGTTGTTAGGTGCCATCGAGTTGTGTCTGACTCATAGCGACCCTCATAGGGTTTTCAATGGCTGATTGTTTCAGGATTGCTTCAGGAGTGGATTGCCACTCCCTTCTCCCATTTTTGCGGTGCTGGGAATCGAACTTGGGACCTCAGAGACTGCAGAGCGGTGCTCTACCAACTGAGCTAAATCCCAGCCCTGTAACATGCTTAGTACTTCATAAATGTTAGCATCATCATCATTAGCAACAGCAGCAGCATGATCATCCTTTCAGCAAATCACTGCAGAAAATGCAGAGAATTGACATAAAACCCATTCCATAGCTACGGAGTATATTTAACCAGCTGTTAAGAAAAAACAACACTGTTCCATGTAGATCAAACTTGACTTTAGATTATATTCTCAAATCTTATATATGCTGAAATTTGCATCCGTAGGATGTTCTAAGACTTTTTAGCTTCACTTTTAAATCTTGAATCTGTTGAATAATATGAGGCCTATTAATTTGAAAGTAGATTCACTTATTCCATTCTGTTCAATTCAGTATTAAATATGTATATAAGCAGGTTACGGCTTCAGTAAGATTACTTTAATAGGCACTTACTCAGCCATTCTAGAACTGGAAATTTTCTAGTTCTTTTGTTCTGGGATATCTGTGTGTTGCTGAAGCTCAAACTCAGGGCTTCACATATGCTGCCCCTCCTGAAACCCTCTAGCTTTTTTTTTTATTATTATTATTGTTAATTAAGGAATTCTTATTTTATAGACTAGTTTTAGATTAACAGCAAAACTGAAGAAGGCCCCATACCCCCACTCATATCTAAGTTTTCTGTCCCCTACCATAGTGGTACATTTGTTACAGTTGAGCCTACATCGACACATCATTATCACCAAGTCAACAATTTATATCAGAATTCACTATTGGTGGTATATGTTTTTTTGTGTTTGCACAAATTTATAATGACATGTATTCATCATTATAGTACCATACTGAGTATTTTTGCTGCCCTAAAAATCCTTTGTACTCTGCCCATTAATATTTTTCTCTCTCTAACTCCTGATGTCCACTAATCCTTTTACTGTCTGCATAGTTTTACCTTTTCCATAATGTCATATAGTTGGAATCATATAGTATCTAGCCTGATTGTCTTCCTTTACTTAATATGTGTTTCAAGTGTACTCTATGTCTTCTCATGGCTTGATATCTCACTTATTTTTTAGCCCTAAATAATATCCCATTATCTGGGTATACCACAATTTATTTGTCCATTTATCTAATGGAAAGACATCTTAGTTGCTTCCAAATTTTGGCTGTTACAAATAATGCTACTATAAATGCCTGTGTGCAGATTTTTTGTGTTATCATAAGTTTTCAACTCATTTGGGCGGATACTTTGTTGTTGTTGAATGCCGTCAAGTTGGACCCAACTCATAGTGATCCCATGTACAACAAAATGAAATACTACCCAACATTGTGCCATGCACACGATCTTTTTATGTTTAAGCCCAATATTGCAGCCCCTAGGTTCCTTCTCATGTTGAGTCATGCCATATCAGCAAAAGGAAGTCCCTGGGGCTTTGTTCCATTCCCATCATTAAGGTAAACTCTATTTTGAGGAGATAGCTCTTCTATAGTGGTTTCTTGAATGCCTTCCATCCTGTGGGGCTCATTTTCCAGCACTATATTTGACAGTGCTTCTTTGTTATTCATAGGGTTTTCAATGCTAATTGTTTCAGGGAGCTAGGATTTAGCTCAATTGGTAGAACTCTGCTCTGCAGTCTCTGAGGTCTCAGGTTCAGTTCTCAGCACCACAAAAATGGGAGAAGGACATCTCAATCCACACCCAAGGCAATCCCAAAACAATCAGCCATTGAAAAATCCTATCAGGGTCACTATGAGTCGGACAGGACTCAATAGCACCTAACAACAACACCAGTTTTTTCAAGAGTGGCCTGCCAGGTCCTTCTCCCTAGTCTGTCTCAGTCTGGAAGCTCAGCTGAAACCTTTCCACCATGGGTAGCTGTACTGGTTTCTGAGATACTAGTGGCATAGCTTTCAGCATCATAGCAACATGCAAGCTCCCACAGCATGGCAAGCTGACAGACATGTGGGAGGGCAAATATTAAGGAGCACAATTGCTGGATCAAATGCTAAGAATGCTTATGGTACTAGGCATCAAACCCAGGTCAACCCATGGTCTTGTGCATGCTAGGCAAGCACTCTACCACTGAAATATATTCCCAGCCAAATGAGAGTTCTTGTTAGTCCATATGCTTACCAGCATATGATGCTGTCTGTGTTTTGAATTTAGGCCATTGTAGTTAATAGGTAGTAGTGTGTCATTGTTATTTTAATTTGCAATCTCTAATGGTATGTGATGTTGAATCTTTCCATATACTTACATGTCATCATTATATTTTCTTTGTTGAGATATCTATTCAAGTCTTCTACCCATTCTTAGTTGATTTGTTTTCTTATTGTTGAATTTTAACAGTTCCTTGTATAACTGTTTGGATAACAGTCTGTTATTAGATAAATCATTTGCAGCTCAGTTTGTGGTGCGCATGCATCTCTCTCTCTCTCTCTCTCTCTTTTTCTCTCTCTCCTTCTATATCTCTATCTCTATCTCTCTGTCTGCCTTCTCTTCTTATTTTCTCAGCATTTTCTTATGTAGAAGTGAAGTTTTTAATTTTAATGAAGTCCAACTTATCATTTCTTTTATATACCTTGCCTTTGGTATTGTCTCTAAAAGTCATCACAGTACTCAAAGTCATCATCCAGGTTTTCTCATATGTTATCTTCTAGGGATTTTATAGTTTTGCTTTTTACATTTAGATGCTGATCCATATTGAGTTAATTTTTGAGTAGTATGTAAGATCTGTGTTTAGATTCATTTTTCTTGTTTTATAATATAGATGTCCAGTTTTTCCAGTACCAGTTGTCGAATTGCTCCATTTACCCCATTGTGTTTATTCTCTTTTCTTTTTTTAAAAAAAATCAGTTAACTAGCCAGGTGCTGTGGCATATGCCTATAATCTCAGCAACTATGGAGGCTGAGGCAGGAGGATCACAGGGGTTCAAGGCCAGAAATAGCCTGTGCAACCTAGTGAGACCCTGTCTCAAGATAAAAAATAAAAAAGGGGCTGTGTGGTGTGAATTAGTGGTAGAGTACTTTCCTAGCAGGTGCAAGGTCCAGGGTTAAACTCTCCAGTACTAGAAAGAGAGAGAGACAGGCACAGAGACAGTGATAGAGACAGAGAAAGACAGATGTCAATTACAAGGAGTGATTTAAAAAAATACAGTGAACATTTAAATAAAGAAATTATTATAATAAAAGATACATTGCCCTTAATCCCTGCTCAAAATTTTTTTATTTAAACATTTACCGTGTGTTTGATCACTCATTGTATATTTGTGTGGTTCTATTTCTGGGCTCTCTGTTTTGTTACATCAGTCTGTTTTCCTGTTCTTTCACCAATACCACACTGTCTTGATTACTATAAGTACCTCTCAGTGTTGGGTATCATCAGTTCTTTGGCTTTGTTCTTTCCTTCGGTATTGAGTTGGCTGTTGTGGATCTTCTGCCTTTCTGTATACAAACTTTAGAATAAGTTCATTGACATGTGTAAGATAACTTGGTGAGTTTTTTATTGGGATTGGTTTGAATCTATAGATCAAGTTGGGAAGGTCTGACATCTTAACAATAGTGAGTCTTCCTATTCATGAGCATGGAATATCTTTTTATTTAGTTCTTTGATGTCTTTCATCAGAGTTTAGTAATTTTCCTCATAGAACTCATATATATCTTGTTAGATTTATGCCCAAGTATTCATTTCATGTAAATGATAATGTTTTTAATTTCAAAATGTAATTGTTTATTGCTGGCATATAAGAAAAGTAATATCTGTATATTAACTTTGTATCCAGTAACCTTGGTATAACCTGGAACTACATATTAGTTCTAGGAGGTGAGGTTCCCCCACTACCACCTTTTTGGTCAGTTCCTTAAAATTTTTGCATGATGATTATATTATCTGCAAACAAAAAAGTTTTATTTTTTTTCCTTTCCAGTCTATATACCTTTTTTCATCTCTTATTACTTTAGCTACAACATCCAGCATGATGTTGAAAATGGTAGTAAAAGGAAGTATCTTTGCCTTATTCATAACCCTAATCTATTCATAATTTTAAATTTAGTTAAGTATGTTTCATGGCTCAGAATATGGTCTGTTTTGGTGACCGATTCATGTGAACATGAGAAAAATGAGTAATCTGGTATTGCCCATTATATCCAGTTGATTATTGTGTTGTTGAGTTTAACTAAGTCTTCACTGATTTTCTGCTTCCTAAATCTGTCCATTTCTGATAGAAAGGCATTAAAGTGTCCAACTATTAGAGTAGCTCTTCTTTTACTCCCTATAATTCTGTCAATTTTTGCCTTATGTGTTTTGATGCATTATTAGGCACATACATATTAAAAATTGTCATATCTTGAAGTATTGATTCCTTTATCATAATGTAATATCCCTTTGTGTCTCCAATAACATCCCTTGTTCTGATATCTGCTCTGTCTGAACTTCATATATCTAATCCTGCTCTTCTTTTTTTTTCATTTTTTTCTTTATTAATAAATATAGGTGGAGTACAGAGTAATACAGCATTTGCTTTTTCCATTGTGCAACTACTACATCACTTTTGGTTATACTTTCATCAACTTAAAAAGTTTATGGAAACTTTTAATTAATATGTAATAAAACTCATGTGCATTTATGGGTTATATTCTCCTATTTTTCCTTTGTACTCATGAAGTTACATCATTTACATTGAGATTATCCTCTCCTCCTTTACTCTTTACAATGTTTCCTTTCTCCTTCCCACATTCCACAACCTTCTTTTCCCTTTGCTAGTCCCCTTCTTCCTTTTTTCTACTCTGCTTATATTTTCCCTTGTTATTGTTGTTGTAAGGTGCCGTCGAGTCGGTATCTGACTCATAGCGACCCTCATAGGGTTTTCAATGGCTGAGTGCTTTGGGATTGCCTTGGGAGTGGATTGCCAGGCCCTTCTACCATTTTTGCGGTGCTGGGAATTGAACTTGGGGCCTCAGAGACTGCAGCGCAGCGCTCTACCCACTGAGCTAAATCTCAGCCCTTTCCCTTCTTAGCTATGTTAAATTGTTCATTTTTATATATCAGCTTATGTATAGATTTTTTCTTCCTTTAAGTAAGATTCCACTCCCACATATGAGTGAGAACATAGGGCATTTCTCTTTTTGAGCCTGGGTTCATTCACTTAAGATGATATTCTCCAGTCCATCCATTTTTCTGCAAATGCCATCATTTCATTCTTCTTTATTGCTGAGTACTATTTTATTATGTATATGTACCACAATTTTTTAATCCAGTCTTCTGTTGATGGGCATCTTGGTTGGTTCCATATTCTTGCAGTTGTGAAATGTGCTGCATTAAATATGGAGATGCAGGTGTCTCTGTGGTATGATAACTTGTCTCCCTTTGGGTATATTCCCAGAAGTGGTATAGCGGGGTCGAATGGCAGTTCTAGTTTTAGTTTTCTGAAGTAGCTCTATATTGATTTCCAGAGTGGTGGAACTAATTTATAGTCCCACCAACAATATAGAAGCGTTCCTTTTTGTCAGCATTCTCACCCCTGTTTTTCATTTTTATTATTGTTAGCATGGTGTATCTTTTTTCATCCCTTTACTTTTAATCTGTATATATTTTTATATTTAAAGTGGATTTCTTGTGGATGACATATAGTTTTGTTTTGATTCACTCTGGAAGTCTCTGTCATTTAATTGATCTCTTTAAATCATTGATATTTAAGATGATTGATATTTAAGATATTTAAGATTATTGATATAGTTAGACTAAAACATACAATAATTTTTAATGTTTTCTACTTTATTTCTATTTATATCTTCCACATTTTTTCTTTCATTGTTTTAATTGGGTATTTTGTTTTATTCCATTTCATGTTCTATCATTTCTTAGCGTATCAGTTTTATTTTACTAAATCATTGCCCTAGAGTTTGCTAATTTGCAAATAATCTAAATTTGCTTTCAAACTCCACAATGCCACTTCACTTTATAATAACAAAATATACTTAAATCCTTCATCTTGTCCCTTGTATCATTGCTGCCATTCATTTTAGTTCCACATAAATATGTATATACGTGTACCCAACTGGGGGATGGAGTTTAGCTCAGTAGGTAGAGTGCTGCTCCACACTCTCTGAGGACCTGGATTCACTCCCCAGCACCACAAAAACAAAAGGATATGGCACTCCTAAAGCAATCATGAAATAATCAGCCATTGAAAACCCTATGAGGGTTGCTATGAGTGGCACCCAACTCGATGCCACCTAACATACCCAACCAACTACATTGTTGCTACTATTATTTTGAACAAACTTTTATCTGTTATACGAATTAAGAATAAGAAAGGGTTTTATTTCACAGTCACTTATTCCTTTTCTGATGTTTTTTCTTTTTTATGTAAAGTTCAGCTTTTCACCTTTTCTCAAACTTTTTAATATTTCTTGCAAAGCAGATCTGCTGGCATCAAATTCCTAGTTTTTTGTTTGTAAAAGTCTATTTCTCCTCCACTTACTTGAAGAATCATTTCAGAGGGTACAGAATTCTAAGGTGGTGTTTCTTCTCCCTTTATCACTATCTCTATCTCTTTCAGCACTTTTAATAGTTCACTGTGTCATCTTGCTTACATAGTTTATGATGATAAGATAGATAACCACCTTGGCATCTGATCCCATCTGACCTTGGAAGCTAAGTCGGGTTGCCCTGGTTAGTATGAGAAACCACTTGGGAATACCACGTGCCGCAGGCGAGGGAGATGGACCTGGTAGCCCATTCTTGAAACAATAAGCCATTGAAAACCATATGAATAGCAGAGAAGCACTGACAGTAGTGCTGGGTATAACACAGTGTCAGGTAGTATTTCATTCTGTTGTATGTAGGGTCCCTATGAGTTGGACCCTACTCGATGGCACCTAACAACAACAACTTACCTGTGCTCTTCTATAGGTAAGGTGGTTTTTTCCTCTGGATTCTTTCAAAATGTTTTATCTTTGATTTTCTGTAGTTTGCATATGATATGCCCATGTATACTATTTTGGAATTTACCCTGCTTGATGTTTTCTAACCTTCCTGTATCAGTGCTTCTTGTCTGGCATAAATTTGGTAAATTTTTTAGTCTTTCTTGCTTCAAATATCCTTCTGATCCTGTCTTTCTATCTTCTTACATCTAATCACATGTATGCTGTACTTCTTTTAGTTGTCCCACAATTCTTGGATATTTCTCATACATACACTTTCTTTTTTTCTTTATTTTCCAGTTTTGCAAATTTCTATAGTCATATCCTCAAACTTAGAGATGCTTCCCTCAGACATGTCCAATTTACTAACAAGCCCATCAGAGACATTATTCACTTCTGTTACAGTGTTTTTGATCTTTAGCATTTGTTTTTGATTCTTTCTTAACGTTTCTATCTGCCTGCTTATATTATCCACCTGTTCTTGCATGCCATCTGTTTTTTCCATTGAGGCTTTAAAAATATTAATCATATATTTTTAAAAGCCCAGGTGAATAATTCCAACATTCCTTCCATATCTGACTCTGGTTCTAATGCTTGTTCTATCTCTTCAAATTCTACTTTTTGAGCCTAGTGCTGTGGTGCATGTCTATAATCCCAGCTACTCAAGATGCTGAGACAAGAGATAGCAGGTTCAAGGCCAGAGGCAGCCTGTACAAAAGTTAGTAAGACCCTGTCTCAAAATTAAAAAGGTGTTGGGGGCACAGCTTAGTGGTGGAGTGCTTGCCTATCATGCAGATGGTCCTGAGTTCAAATCCCCCAGTACTGCAAAAGAGTTAAATAAATTCAATTTTTTCCTTTTAATATGCCTTGTAATTTTTTTTGTTGACAGGTGGACATGATGTACTGCATAAATTAACCACAGTAAGTGGGTCTTTAGTAATGTATGGGTAAGGTAGAGAGTCCTAATTATAGTCCTAATTAAGTCCTAATTATAGTCCTAATTAAGTCTCTGTCTTTTGATGGGCCTGGGTCCCTGGGCTCTAAACTAGTGCATCTCAGTCTTACACGCCTGACCTGTGCTGCAGGCTAGGGAGAAGGACGTGGCAACCCACTCCCGTAAACAATCCACCATTGAAAACCCTATGAATAGCAGAGAAGCACTGACAATAGTTTCATCTGCTGTACATAGGGTTCTTATGAGTCAGACCCAACTTAACAGCATGTAACAACAATTACCTTATGTGGGACAAGAAGGCTATAATCAATTAAAGCTGGATATTTCCTGATGGATTAAGCACCAAGGAAATTATTTCTTCTGAGGGCAGGCTTTGTTAAGAACAGAATGCCTTATTACAGAATGGCTTGTTTTCCTCTCCTAACTTTTAGAATCAGGTTTTCTTTAATATACATTATGAGTACCTGGTAGAGCTCCTACGAATATAACTCAGAAAAATGTGAGTTATACTGAAATTTTTAACTCTGAGAGTGGTCCACAATGAGTCTCCAGCAACTCATCAATTACAGAGTCTTTCCTACTCTGGCATGTCTCCCTTAGATGTTTATGCTTGTGAGTTTCTGATCTATAACTTCTGATTCCCTGTATCTGCCTCTCTGGCTCTCCAGCTTGCGGGTGCAGTGGTTTGTATTATAACATCTCTTCTCTGACAGATCTAAGAAACACTGTTTTGTCAGTTTGTAAAAAATTTGGCTCTTCTATTATTGTCTTTTGTTCTACTCTTTTGTTATTCTTGATAGCTTTCGTACAAGCATAGCTGATCTTTTCCAGTTCTTAGACCTTTCAGGTTCTTTCAATTGCTGACCTCCAGTAACACACACACACACACACACACACACACTCTCTCTCTCTCTCTCTCTCTCTCTCTCTCTCTCTCTCTGTCTTTTCTGTGTCTTTCCCTCTCTTCCTTCCTTCTTTCCTTCCTTCCTTTCTTCCTTCCTCTTTTTCTCTCCTTTTCTTTTCCAGCAGTGGAGATTGAACCCAGGGACTTGTGCTAGGCAAGCACCCTCACCTCCTTGTATTTTCTTTCTAATTTTGAGACTGTCTTGCTAAATTGTATGGTCTGCCTCTGGCAATCCTCTTGCCTCTGGTGTCACTGGAGTTACAAGCATGCCTCACAGTGCCGGGCACCACATCCAAGGTTTCTAGCTCTTGTCGTGTAGAAACTCTACCCCTGAAAAACAATCATTTGATCCCAAGACCTCTAGTCCTTTGGACCCTTAGATACATTGAAATGTCTTCTGTACATTTGTATAAGTAATTCAGTATTTCTGTTTTGATTTCAAGGAAGTAAGGACAGGAGATATAAACACTGGACTTTCAGCATATAAAAAGATTTTAAAACTGTGTGTCTAGATGATATCACCCAGGGAATGAGAGTAAATAGAAAGTGCTAAAGGTGCAGGGACTAAGCCTTGATATTCCAGTTCTTAGAGATCAAGGAAACAGCAAGAAGGAGGAGGGAAATTTAGAAAATTTGGTGTCCTGGAGCCCACATAAAAAAGAGTATTTCAAGAGATACAGAATGATTTCCTAGGCCAAATGCAATGGACAGATCAAGTGAAATTAAGTCTGAAAATTGCTATTTGCATATACAATGTGGTGTCAATGTTGACACTCATCAGCTATCTTGATAGAATGGTAGAGCCAAACCTAACTGGAGAAGCAAGAGAGAAGGGGGAAAAAAATGGAGATAATAAGGATCAGGAATGAGTGCTAGAGTGTAGCTCAGTAATACAGCACTTGCCTGGCATGCACAAGACTTTGGGTTGATCCCCAACACCTCAAAAAGGAAAGGAAAAAAAAAAGCAAAAATAAAATACAAAGATAGGTGGAAGTATCAAGAGAGTTTTCTTGTTTGAAAAAAATAACAGCACTCACATATGTTGATGGAAATGGTTCAATAGTGAGAGAATTTTTAATAATGCAAGAGAAAGGGAAATAGCTGGCACAGTGTCCTTCTATGGCTGAAAAGGAAGGGAATCTAGTAAATAAGCAGATTGGCCCTAGCCTGGAGCTCAGACAGTTTTTCCATGGTGATAAGGAGAAAGTAATGAATGTGGCACAGGTGATAGGTGATGTAGTAATGAAAGGTATTGAAATTATTTTCTGATTACTTCTTTTTTTTCTCACTGAAATAGAAAGTGAGGTGATTATAGAAAGAGAGCTTGATGAGAGGGTGGAGTATAAAATAGTCACTTAACTGGGTGGGAGAAAAAAGGCATTGAGAAATATGATCTGATTTCTGGCAGTATGCAGAGCCAGGATTAGTGATCATAAGTGTAACAAGAGATTACTCTGCTTTATTGTGTTACATTCTCTAGAAACTTTGCTAGAGGCTAGGATATTGAAAAGATCATCTATGAGGACATTGAAATCATTCCTGGCAGAAGTTATGATAATGAGAATGTCAATAATGCAGGAATAAAAATCTTTAAAGAGTGAAGAAAGTGTCCCAAAGGTATATAGGTGACTTCAGCAAGGAGGAGTAATGGTTGATACAGTCTGATGACATTATTTCAGACCTGGGTATTTTTATGGAGAAAGAAGAGAGAATGCCTGCAAGAGGAAATGAGAAACCAGCAGGCTATTTATCCCATCTCTGGGTCCAGGGTCGCAAGAGCTGTGTGAAAGTAAACAGTCATCACTTGAGCGAGCTGCAGAGGAAACTGTCCACAGAGGACAGTCAAGGTTATACCTCATATCTTATGGGCTATATTAAATGTATTCAGGGTACCTGGGAGTACAAAAGAAACGATACCTTCTAAGCTAGTCATGTAAGCAAGATGTTCTTTTCAGAGATAGCTTATTAATGATGGTAGAAAGGCCATTCATTCCAAGCAGAGGGGAAAAGATGTGTAAGTACCAAATAGAATAGTATCTATAAGAACCTATAACCTAGAAACATACATTATGTTTCTAGGTTATAGAGAGCTAATTGGATTTGAATAGTAGCGTAGACAGAAAGTCATGAGAAGGCTAAAGGCAGTGTAAAGGGTTCATATATTAATATCCCATGGCATGGGTTTTTTTTAACCTAAAATCTGTGGACTATGAGTAGTTTTGCCTGCAACTCTACCACTGTGGTGTCTGATCCCATCAGATCTCAGAAGCTGAGCAAGGTGGGGCCTGGTTAGTACTTGAATGGGAGACTGCCTGGGAACACTAGGTGCTGTAGGCTTGGGAGAAAGACCCACAACCCACTCCCAAAAAACAACCAGCTATTGAAAATTCTATGAATAGCAGAGAAACACTGACAATGGTGTTTCTTCTGTTGTACATAGGGTCGCTAGGAGTCAGACACTGACTTGACAACACCTAACAAAACAACATGAGTAGTTTTATGTGCTCTATAAATCTCCTAAAATTATGTTCTCAACTTTATACATATATACCTATGTTTATTTTCCTGGAGAGTTTATCAGATTTTCTTAAATCTAGAAAGTGAATATTCTTTAAGATTTGAAGCAGGAAAGTGAAGGTTGTGACATGGTCAATTTTTTTTCTGGAAACAATATAGAAAATAGATCTATAATAAGAGTGCAAGGGGATTGGTGGGTAAGATTGGGAATGATTGCACCCACATTTTAACTGGGGAAGAAAAAAGGGAAAACGCAAAGTTCTGTACTCAGAATGGAAAAAGATGGGAGAGCAGCTTTAATTATTGAAAAAAGGACCACGCAAGGTCAACTGGACAAACAGTGGAAATTAAGAGACTAAAAAGAGGTGGAAACAACTAGGGGGCCAATTCACCAGAATCTCCAACCTAGGACAAGCAACAGCAAAACCATTCGGAGGATACAGTGCCCCCTGGGAGAAGGAGTGCCTGGCAAGTGATATTGCCGGTGATGGGGTGTAGAGCTCTGCAGGATTTTCCAAGGCCTGTGCATCTCGCAGCCCCCACTCTGGGTTTTTGGACCCAGGTATTGTATTTCTAACTGGGGAGATTGTTACCCCTTGCCTTCAGGTACTATGGGAACTGCAAACAAGGCTGTTTGGGCGGTAGTGGGTTTGTGGCCCGGAAGTGCCTAGGCCAGGGAAAAGTAGCTCCTGCACTGGAATAGGGACCCCAGAGAGTGACTCAGTGTGCTGTGGCATGATAGGCCTCGGAGAGAAGTTGTGGGTGCAACTAGAACTGTGGCCTAGAAGGAGACAGCTCTGGCTGCATCACGTTTGGGAGACCGGAAGTGCCAGAGTCGGAGAAAGGCCAGTTTTTGCAACTGTGAACCACTTGGGACCAGACAAGGACAGTTGCTACAGACAGCAGCCCACACGTGAACTTCAGGCAGCGGCGAGCAGGATTGGCGACCCCACTGGGCCAACCCTAATGGGCAAGTGCATGCAACTTCAAGGGCTAAGGTGGAAATAACCACTTACAATGGAGACTGAACAGTGGGGAGCCAGAAGATTCGAGAGTCAGAGGGACCAGAAGGGGTGGGAGGGTTGTTCCATCCGGGAAGAAGGTGGAAGTCTTCATGTGAGTGATCTTCACATAGTCTCAGTCAAGCAACTCAGGGCTGTCTTTTTTTTTTTTTTTTTTTTTTCTTTTTTCTATTTCTTTTACCGGAGGGATTTGAATGGTTCTGGGGTTCTGCTTTTGCAGTGGGTACTGCTCTGTGTGTTTGGTTGTTTTTTTATGACTACTTTAATCAGTGGGTTTTTGTTTGTTTGTTTTTCCTTTCTTTTCTCAGAGGGAATCAAAAGATGCTGGAGTTCTGCCTTTGCAATGTGTACTGCCCTGTATATTTGGTTGAGTTTTTATTGTTATTTTATCAAGTGTTTTCTTTTCTTTTCTTTTTCTTTCTTTTCTCTGAGGGAATTGAACAGTGCTGAGGTTTGCAATGTGTGCTGCTCTGTGTGGCTGATTGAGTTTTTAATCATTTTTATCAGCATTTTTCTTTTTTCTCCGAAGGAATGAATGGTTCTGGGGTTCTGCTTTTGCATTGTATACTGCTCGAGGAGGGTTTTTTTTTTTTTTTTTTTAAACTATTATTCTCATCAATACTTTTGTCCTTTTGTTTTGTTTTTCTTCCTTCCTGTAGTGAGTTGAATGGATCTGGGGTTCTGCTTTTGCAATGTGAACTGCTTTGTGTGTTTGATTGATCTTTTATTATTATTTTTATCAGTAACTTTTTTTTTTAAACTTTTTTCCTACTGTTTTCTCTGAGTGAATTGAATGATTCTGGGATTCAGCTTTTGCAGTGTGTGCTGCTCTATGTGTTTGATTTATTACTATTTTGTTCAGTACTTTTTATTTTGATTTGTTTTTTGTTTTCTTTCTCTGAGTAGAATGGTTCTGGAGTTCTGCTTTTGCAATGTGTACTGTTCTGTGTGTTTAATTGATATTTTATCATTACATTGATCAAAACTTTCTTTTTTGTATTTTTTTATTTCTCTGAGTTGAACCATTCTGGGATTTGGTTTTTGCAATGTGTATTGCTTGGTGTTTCTTTGCTATCCATGGGGTTTTCAATGGCTAGTAGTTTTGGGAGTGGTTCATGCATTAGACACAAATGATAGGAGACCAGACGAGTTGTGGCATGACATAACAGTTATTCAAGAAGGAAGCAAAAAGTTATTTAAAAGATAAGAAAAAAAAAAGTCCAAATTACATGTCAAAAGAGACACTGGAACTTGCCCTTGAACGCCGAGCAGCTAAACTAATAGGAAGACATGATGAAGTTAAGGGTCTAAACAGAAGATTTCAAAAGGCAGCTTGAGAAGACAAAAATATTATAGTGACATGTGCAAAGAGCTGGAGGCAGAAAACCAACAGGGAAGAACACACTCTGTTTCTCAAGCTTAAGGAAGTGAAGAAGAAATTCAAGCCTTGACAAGTGTCAATTGTGAAAGATTCTACAGGGAAAATATTAAATGATGCGGGAAATATCAAAAAGAAGATGCAAGGAATACAGAGTCATTACACAAAAAAGAATTGGTAGATGACCAACCATTTCAAGAGGTTGCATATGAAGAGGAACCAATGGTATTGCAGGACGAAGTGGAAGCCGCCTTGAAAGAACTGGTGAAACATAAGACTCTAGGAATGCTTGGGACACCAATAGAGATGTTTCAACAGATGCAGCGCTGAAGGTATTTACATGTTTATGCCAACAGATTTGGAAAACAGCTACTTGGCCAACTGACTGGAAGAGATCCATATTTGTGCCTATTCCCAAAAAAGGGGATCCAACTGAATGTGGAACCTATCGGACACTATCATTAATATCACACACAAGCAAAATTTTACTAAAGATCATTCAAAAGCGAGTGCAGCAGTAAATAGACAGGTAATTACCAGAAAATCAAGTGGGATTCAGAAGAGGGCGGGGAACCAGGGACATCATTGGTGATGACAGGTGTCTATTAGCTGAAAGCAGAGAATATCAGAACGATGTCTATGTTTTATTGACTATGCAAAGGCATTTGACTGTGTGGATCATAATAAATTATGGATAAAACTTCAGAAAATGGGAATACCAGAGCACTTCATTGTACTCATGAGAAATCTGTACGTGAACCAGGAGGCAGTTGTTTGACTAGAACAAGGAAACACTACCTGGTTTCAAGTTGAGAAAGGTATGTATCAGGGCTATACCCTTTCACAATATCTCTTCAATTTATATGCTGAGCAGATAATCCAAGAAGCTGGACTGTATAAGGAAGAACGCAGAATTAGGATTGGAGGAACACACATTAACAACCTGAGTTATGCAGATGACACAACTCTCCTTGCTGAAAGTGAGGTGGATTTAAAATATTTACTGATGAAGATCAAAGATCATAGCCTTCAATATGGGTTGTGACTAAATATTAACAAAACAAAAATCCTTACAAAACTGGGCCAGTATGCAACTTCACAATAAATGGAGAAAAGATTGAGGGTCCAAGATTTTGCTTTACTTGGCTCTATAATCAACACCCATGGAAGCAGCAGTCAGGAAATCAAAAGATGCATTGCTCTAGGAGAAGCTGTGGCAAAAGATCTCTTTAGAGTATTTAAAAGCAAAAATGTCACACTGAAGATGAAGGTGCGTCTGACTCATGCCATGGTATTTTCAGTTGCATCGTATGGTTGTGAAAGCTGAACATTGAACAAGGGAGACAGGAAAAGAATTGATGCTTTTGAATTATGGTGCTGGAGACATCTATTG
>VMDO01008560.1:0-18785 GCA_007922755.1 Pedetes capensis
CTATTTCAAAGAGGGAGAGGAAAGAATTTTAAATGCTTTCACTATAAACATAAAAATTTTGTGCAGATAGATATGTTTACCCTTATTTAAATATTATGCAATGTATACATATATCAAAACATCATGATAGCCCATATATGTATATATAGTTTTTTATATTTTTAAGTATATTTAAAATAAGTTTTAAAAGAGTCATCAAAAAAGCAAATAAGTTATAAATTCACTCCCCAAATAGCCTTTTCAAACTGTATTTACTTCCAATTTTCTAACATTTACTTCTTCTTGCATCCAAGCTAAACACTTAACCTTAAATCTTACAGCAGTAGAATTCTATGTTCAAGATGTCGAGTTTCTAAATAAAAGTTGTGGGTTTTTTCTATGCCAAATTCTAATCTTATCTCAAGGATAATATCTTATGATCTTAAATTATAGCCATTTACAGATCTCCTTAAAATCTATTTATATGCTTTGGAAAGAAATCTAAAACTTGCTATCTATAAAGACATATTGGAGCTATAATTCACATTTGTTCTGAGAGGACCAAGGCACCATGTTTTAAAGAAAAATGAAAACACAGAAAGGATCTAACATTTAGACAGTAGTATAGAGTTTGTTTCACAAGAATTTAAAGAAATGGTCACTGTGAGTATAGTGTACATGTTACTGCACAATCCAACCAAGAAGAATCTGACCCAATTACCTAGCCATAACGTGCCAGGCCCTCTGGGTGTGGAAGCTATGGTCTACTGAGAGAAAAAGATAAAATAATGAGCATTTATATCAATATTTTCAGCTTCATAAAACCTTTTGTTCTGATATGGAAATAAAATAATAAAGAAGTACCAAAAAAATCAGGCTGCTTGTTCAGGGTTGTAGGAATGACCAGAGCATGGTAGTGTCCCCATAGTTTACTCCAGAGGGGTGCTGTGAAGAGACATCCAAAAACTATTGAATCTCAAGGTTTCACTTTTCCTCATTTCTTATTACCTATATATTATAGAGTTGTTCTTCATGTAAAAATATTTAGAGGAACCCTGGCACAGTGACAAATGCCTGTAATCCCAGTGACTTGGGAAGCAGAGGCAGGAAGAGCACAATCTTGAGCCAAAAGGCAGCCTGGATAATTTAGCAAGACCTTATCTCAAGATGAAAAATTTTAAAATGGGCTAGGAGTGCAGCATGGTGGTAGAGCACATGCAAAGTATTATAAGCCCCGGGTTCAACCTCCAAGTACCCCCAAAATAATGGGGGATAAAAAGTATTAAAAAGTATATATTGAGAAAATGAGACAGAGGGTATATTCAATTCCAGAAGTTAAAATTTTTAAATGTATACCTTAAAGATCACATTTATCAGAATATGTTATAAAAATAAAATCATGCAAAAAGAATAACAAGGTCACAAAGATTCAAAAGAGAATCACAACGTGACTGAAAAAATTACATTTTTTATTGGGTAGGAGTCTCTTGCTAGGCTGGATTTGAGCAGAAAAAGAGGACAAAAGAGAAATTGGTTTGCCAATAAAATAACAGAAATGGATGTTTGAAGTTTCTTTTCCACCTTTCCTCTATCCCATTCCCTTCCTTCCTTCCTCCCTTCTGCATTGTTTTTGTTGTTGTTAGGTGCTATGGAGTTGGGTCTGACTCATAGCAACCCTCATAGGGTTTTCAATGGCTGATTGTTTCAGGATTGTTTTTGGGAGTGGACTGCCACATATTTCTCCCATTTTTGCACTGCTGAGGATAAAACCCACATCTTGAGAAAGTAAGGAGCAACACTCTACCAACTGAGCTAAACCCCAGCCCTTCCTTTTGCATCAGTAAGCATTATCTTGAGTTCAGTATTTTTTTTCCTTGAAACTAATTTTATAACTTTACATTTTTTGACAGGGGAGAGAATCTACCAAATAAGTTCTCCTCTTCAAGTTTATGGGGCTCGGATTTAGCTCAGTGGGTAGAGTGCTGCGCTGCAGTCTCTGAGGCCCCAAGTTCAATTCCCAGCACCGCAAAAATGGGAGAAGGGCCTGGCAATCCACTCCCAAGGCAATCCCGAAGCACTCAGCCATTGAAAACCCTGTGAGGGGCGCTATGAGTCGGATACCGACTCCACGGCACCTAACAACAACAACAACTTCAAGTTTAGGAAATTATAACTCTACTTTGACAATTTTTTTTCTTAGTATGTTCTTTTACTTCTCCAAACGACAATTTCATTCATTGAAAGGGCCAAGCCAACAAAATTACCATTGACATCGAGGCCTCAGGCTAAAAGGAAATAAGTTTCTTCTTAGTACCAATTATGCTATGGACAAGTAAAACAGACAGGAAATAGGGTCAGCATCTAGTATACATTGGATCATAAATGTCCCTAAGGATCCATATGCTAAAGACTTGGGCTGTGGCATTATTGTGGGGGGTCTCTGTGTGGAATTTTTAGTATGTGGGCCTAGTAGAAGGAAGTTAAGTCATTGGGGATGTGGGATGTGGCCTCACAGGTGGTCATGCCTTTGCCCTTTCTATTTCTCTCTCTTCCCCTACCCCCATCTTTGTTTCCTGTCCACCATGAGGTAAACAGGCTTCCTCTACCATACACTCCTACCATGGTGCCATTGTGTACTGTGTGCCATGGACTGGAACCTCTGAAACTGTCAGCAAAAAAACTAGTTTTCTCTTCTAAGTTGATTTTCTTGGGTATTTGTTATAAGAATGGAAAACTGATTGACATACTATCCACTACAGATATTTAGAGTATTGGCTCATCTGACTAGCATGAGAACAATCATAGAAAAAAATATGAAAGACATTTCCCAGTGTTTTCTCAACAAAATATAACTTTCATACTAATGTATGCTCCATTCCCCCAAATTATTACATGATGATTTTATGGAATAAAAGTTGAATGTGTGTACACTATTCCATTCAATACATTATAGTAATTAATTCCAATCACCAAAAATAATTAGTTTTTGATATAGGTAGCCTATGAGTCTTTTCTTCCTGGAAAGAAATAAAGATATTTATACTGAGGAGTTTTACTTTGAATTTGAAAATGTTTAATCTTAATTACTTCACTAAATTGTTGTTGTTGTTGTTGTTGTTGTTGTTGTTGTTGTTGTTAGGTGCCATCGAATTGATATCCAATTCATAGGGACCCTCATAGGGTTTTCAATGGCTGACTGTTTCGGGATTGTCTTGGGAGTGGATTGCCAGGTCCTTCTCCCATTTTTGCTGTGCTGGGAATTGAACCAGGGACCTCAGAGACTGCAGCGAAGTGCTCTACCAACTGAGTTAATCCCAGCCACTTCACTAAATACAGACTCATAATTATGTCTTACTTTGGTAAAGGCCAACATCAGAAAGTTTAATTGCCTTTTATTCACTCTGGATTAGAGAGTTGAACCCTTTAACCATTTATCAATTCCTAGAATCTTCCTTCAAAATTAAGAAGTAAACTGCCTTTGTCAAGGAGATACTGTGCTTGAATATCCCGAGGGGAAATAACATTTTTTTAACCATTTCCCCATGGCAAGAATCTACTCAATGAATTATAGTTCATGAATCAGTTGAATCTCAGTTTTTCTTGAACTCCTATTATTTCCATCTCCTCTTCTTTCCAGATTTTAGGGAATTTTGCATATATTGCTGCCTAGCTAAAAATTCCCTTTGTCCATTTTATTCTGCAACTATTGCTAAGACATTTAAAAGAATTTTACACAAACATGCAATTATCCCCAAATGTATCAATATCCTATTTTTACATGATGAATAAAAACATTCAGTATATCCCAGAACATGTAAATCAGTAAAAAAGACGTGAAGTCATATCTTTAAAAATGTATTAAGGTGGTCAAACTAATGTATTATTGCCACATTTCATATGTGCCCTGACTCTTCAATTTTAAAATCTGGACATTAGAAAACTGCATATATTCTTGCATAACACATACAGTCACTTTTCAGCATCCATAAAAAATTGATTCTCTGACCCCCATGAATAGCAGAAAAATGCAGATGCTCAAGTTCCATCAATAAAATGGCATAAGATCTGCATAGAACCCATGTACATCCTCCGTAGGATCTCTAGACTCCTTATAATATCTAATACATGTAAATGCTATGCAAATATTTGTTATACTATATTGGTTGGGAAATAAAGACAAGAAAAAAATTCTGTACATGTTAAGTACAGACACTTTTTGATATTTTTGATCTGCTGTTGGTTGAATTCAGGGGTGAAGAACACTGATATGAAGGTCTATGTTTTTTTGGTAGACATTTAGCCAGGCATTAAATGTAATGTAAAATTAATGCAAAATATAGTCATTTACCATAGGAACTTTAATTTTCTGGATTATGTATAAACATACCAGCATAATGCCTGGTTGAGAAAAGCAGCCTAGTGGAGTGAGGTGCTCATGTGTAATATAAGATCAATCAGTGGCACTGGAACAGTCAAGGAAGACTTTGTGAAATTTCTGAAAGGAGAGCTCACATGGCCTAGCCAGTGTGTAGATATATACAGATAAAGGAGAGTTGAGGATTACATCATATTCCCCCAGAATCCACAGGGGATGTATTGCAAGATCCACAACAGATGATTTAAACAGTGAATAGCACTAAAGTCTATATATATTATGTTTTTCTCTATACATACATAAGTTTAATAAAGCTTAACTTATAAATTATACACAAAAAATTAATAACTGATAATAAAATAGAAAAATTATAACAATACATTAATACAAAGCCTGCAGCTGTACCACTGTGGTATCTGATCCTGTCATATCTCAGAAGCTAAGCAGCCCAGCCTGGTTAGTATTTGGATGAGAGACTGCCTGGGAACACCAGGTCCTATAGGCTTGGGAGAAGCACCTGGCAACCCACTCCCAAAAAGTAATCAGCCACTGAAAACCATATGAATAGCAGAGAAGCACTAAAAAATACTGTTTCACCTGTTGTACATAGGATCACTATGAGTCAGACACTGACTCAATGGCACCTAACAACAGCAATATTACAAAAGCTATTTAAATGTGATTTTTTTTCTCAATTTTTTATTGTACTTTCACTAAAAGAAGCACTTTATGGTTTCTCTATGGCATTTCTGAATTGTCTGCATCACTATTTTTTGGTTCAGGGCCATTATTAAATAAAATAAAGGCCACTTGAACCTAAGCACTGTAACATATGGCCACAGCTAACAGTTTATCTGATAATTAGATGGCTACCAAGTGAATAAAGGGTGGATAGCACATAGAGGGTAGCATATAGGTGGATATGCTGAACAAAGGTGATCAAGACAGCATGAGATTTTATCACACTGATAAGAATGGTGTGCAGCTTAAAACTTGTGCATTATTAATTGCTAAAATTTTCTATTTACATTTATCAGACTATAGTTAGCTATCACAAACTGAACCATGGAAAGGAAAACTGCCCATAAGAGGGAACTGCTATCATTAGAAAAGTGAGTGATAGGGTCATGGCCACCATAGAGCACATTCTGAGAAGTGCTGTGGAAAGAGAAGATGGCAGACAGATAGCACACGCCTTCTGTCCCAGAGTGGAGGAAAGCCTTGAGTAATGGTTTGGAGCCCACATTGACTAGATAGAAACAGTGATAGTTTAGATTGGGAGACAGTGGAGGGAATCGGATGAACATCAAAATCATAGATCTGGCTCCAGAGGACCTACACAGAAGACAGCAGCTGGGTCACCATTTCCCAGAGATCATTCAGATCCCAGAGACTCAGAGGGGACTTCGTGCACACACCCACAGGGGCCCGGACCCAACACGGAATGCAGCTTTGGCATTTCATCGGCACCCTGCCCATGGGACACAGACTGCAAGCTCCAGGTGAGCCAGTCTGAAGTGGCACCTGGAGTTGCTGTAACTAGAGGTGCCCGCTGCACAGCCAGAGTCTCTAGGCTGGTGCAGGATCCTCATGCAGAGTGTAGGCATCAGATCCAGCAGAGGTGATACATTATCATCCCATCCATCCTGAACTGGGTGAGGGGAGTGAACACAGAGGGGCCTGGAGAATGTGCACCAGCAGAGTGTGCCCAGAGCCATGATGAGGCTCCCTTCCTCCTGTTGTGTTGGGGCAGTTGCAGATGTGACTTTCACAGGCACACAGGCACACATGCACCTGGACCCCAGATCCACCAGAGGTGATTCAATGTCCCACTGCACCATGGAGTCAACTGGGGTCTGCGGAAGCAAGGAGTCCCTTGTGGGCAGAGTGTGGCCATGGTACTGCAAACAATGCGCAGTGGTGCACTTTGTCCCAGAGCAGTTTTGAGTGCGACTGCCCCACATGGCCAGACTTGCTGCAGATTCACTGGGCGTGGTTGGATATTATCCCACCCACTACAGTGGGGGAGTGGTGAGACCACAATGAGATTTGGATCTCCCAAGTGGGCTGGGACTTAGCTCAGTTGGTAGAGTGCTGCACTGCAGTCTCTGAGGTCCTGAGTTCAATTCCCAGCACCACAAAAATGGGAGAAGGACCTGGCAATCCACTTATTAACTTATAAATTATACACAAAAAATTGCCCAAAGCAATCCCGAAACAGTCAGCTATTGAAAACCCTGTGAGGGTCACTATGAGTCGGATATCAACTCAACAGCGACTAACAACAACAAGTGGACCCTCAAGTGGACAGAAGGCCCTGCAATAAAGACCGACTATAGCAGCCATATTCCCTCCATGCTGTAGGCTTTGGAGTGGAGATCTCCAATTTGAGGAATTGGCGCCCAAACTCCATGGGGCAAGGAGAAGTCCAGAAAGGCCCCCACAGGTTCCACTCCCTCTCTAACATTATAATAGAGACAGAATATTTTGCGGGACAGACTCTATGGGTACTCAGTGTCCAGCTAAAACCCAGGGCATTGCAGCCTACTCACCATATCCACTCAGCAGAGGGAAGCTGCACAGAAACACCGCCCCCTACTAATGCAGCCTGCTTCTAGCAACAACAACAAAAAAAGCTGGCAGCCAAGAGCCCCTTTCCTCCAACAAAGTCAGTGGCTTGAAGGAACAGAGATAGCCCCACTTCAGAAGGTTTAACGCTGCCATAGATTGTGCAAAAAACACTGCCAGCCTGTGTTCTGCAGGGTTCACTTCATCCTTACTGTCTTCATAGTTCAGATTCCACTTGTGAGAGCATACAAGTGTTTGTTGTTGTTGTTGTTGTTGTTGTTGTTTTGTGTGTGTGTGTTACTTTTTTATTCTTCTATATTATTATTTTTTTCTTGTTTTATTTTTTGGTGTGGGAGTGTGTATGCATGTGGCTTTTTCTCTCTTTCTTCTTTTATTCTCTTCTTTTTTCTGTTCTCCTCTTTTTCTTATGCTATATATGTGTTTTTGTTTTAGTTAATTATTTTATCCTTAAATTTTAACCTTAATTTTAATTTTGACTTTAATTTCTATTAGTCTCTGTTCTCTATCTCCTCTTTCTCCCTCTTCTGTCACCATATCCTCCCCCTTCTCCACTCCCAGAACAGAAACAGAATATATTGCCTCCCTAGCCCCCAGCCCCTGTGGAATAGTGAACCAGAGAATGGGAAACTGAGGAGTGGAGAGTTCAGGACAAAGACAAGAGTGCCATGAGCTGATGGTCCACTGAACCTATGAGATCTGACTAACAACTAAGCCCGTTAAGAGTTGAGT
Source organism: Pedetes capensis (assembly GCA_007922755.1). Taxonomy (NCBI): domain Eukaryota; kingdom Metazoa; phylum Chordata; class Mammalia; order Rodentia; family Pedetidae; genus Pedetes; species Pedetes capensis. The sequence goes on from VMDO01008560.1 coordinate 7,673, forward strand.
AGAGCTGGTGAACTAGAGTAAGAGCCCCATAGACTAGACAACCAAGGAAGCGCATTACTCCCAGTAGACAACCTAGTGTCTGCGATCTCAGGGGTCAGAGGAAATCTGAATGGGACAGAAATAAACTTAGAGTCTGCAGTGGATCCTTGTCTAGGGTTCTGAAGCTGTAAAATACAGGGCTGGGGAGCTAAAATAAAGTGCCAGAGATCCATCACCACACAAACTCAAAGGAATAACAGAGAGAGAGAGGTTATGCACACTTAGGAGAGATGAAATCTATTTCCTGGACCATATTATGGGCAAACAAAGTAAACCTACAGGAAACACAAAGGGGCAGGCTGGATCTGAAGACCCCACAGACCAAAGCCCCTGAACAAATTCCTCCAATGAATCTCAACTCCTAGAGATCTCTGAATTAGAACTCAGAGTTGTGGTTATAAACATGCTAAGAGAAATCAAAACAAATACCACCAGCACCCTTGAAATCCTTGAAAAGAAGGTATCTCATCTGGAGTCCATTCAGTCCTCCCAGCTATAAATGATTAGGAAAAATCAAGCAATGATCATTGACATGCAAACTAAACTAAATGAATTAAATTCTGCAAAAGAATCATTTTCATTGAGACTGGATGAATCTGAACTAAGGATCTCTGATTCTGAAGATGCCATCCAAGAATTTAAATACATGCAGTCAGAAATGGAAACAATAATGAAGGAATTTAAAAAAAGATTTCCAGAAAATGTCAGACAGAATGAAAAAATGAAACTTAATAACTCATGGTGTCCCTGAAGGAGAGGAAAGATCCACCAGAGGTCTAGAAAATCTAGTATATGATATCCTCAAGGAAAACTTCCCAGGATATGGATATATACACAACTGAAAGATTCAGGACCCCATCCGGAGTAGATCAAAATAGGTCATCCCCAAGACATATCAGAGCTCGAATGCTTTCATTAGAAACCAGGGAGGCTATCCTGAAAGCAGCAAGGCAGAAACCCCATATTACTTTTAAAGGAAAACCTATTAGAATTACTGCAAACTTCTCCATATCAACATTGAAAGCTAGAAAGGCTTGGACACAGGTAATTCACATACTAAAAAAGAATAATCTCCAACCAAGATTACTATATCCAGCAAAATTATCTTTGAAAATAGGAATATAAGACATTTCATGACATTGATACATTCAAATGATTTGCAACCACCATCCCAGTCCTACAAAGTATTGTAAATCAATTACCACATCCAGGAGAGATAAGACAAACTTATATAGGAAACCAAAGACTTGGTTAGCTGAGATGAGTGCAATCCAAGAAAGGAACAAAACAACCATAATTCACAAACCAGTAACATATAATGATTGGATACATAACAATAGATACTACTCAATAATCACTATTAATGTAAATGGTCTTAGCTCACCAATTAAGAGACAGAGACTGGCTAATTGGATGAAAAAGCATAAACCCTCAATATGTAGTATTCAAGAAACCTATCTAACTCACAAAGACTGCAATACACTGAGAATTAAGGGCTAGAAAACAATATACCAAGCTGGGCGGGGGGAGGCAAAAAAAAGCAGGTGTTGCAACTCCAATATCAGATAGATTAAATTTCAACCCAAAACTAATTAGAAGAGACAATGAAGGACACTACATTTTAGTAAAAGGAACAATCAATCAGGAACAAATAATGCTCCTAAATATTTATGCCCCAAACACTGGGGCACCTAGCTTTATAAGACAAACTTTATGGAATAAAAAGAATTTTATTGGACCCGAAACAATAATAGTAGGAGACTTCAATACCCCACTTTTATCAAGAGACAGGTCATCAAAATGAAATATCAACAGACAAATGTCAAATCTAATATCCACCCTAAACCATTTGGATCTCACAGATATATACAGAATATTTCATCCACATCATGAGGAATACACATTCTTCTCAGCTCAACATGGAATGTTTTCTAAGATAGATCATATGCTAGTCCATAAGAATTCCCTCAACAAATACAGAAAAGTAAAAATTATCCCATGTTCCTTATCAGATGACAATGGAATAAAATTGGAGCTCAGGAGCAGGAATAATTCCAGAAACTTTATAAACTCATGGAGACTAAATAATACACTGCTGAATGACCAATGGGTTGTTGATGAAATTAAAATGGAATTTAAAAAATTCTTGCAATCAAATGATGATGAAAACATACCCTACCAAAACATATGGGGTACAGCAAAGGCAGTTTTAAGAGGGAAGTTTATAGCATGAAGTTCCTTCATCAATAAGGTAGAGCAGAACCAAACAAATGACCTAATGACACCTTAAGATGCTAGAAAATCAACAACAAACCAATCCTAAAAGGAACATCCAGAAAGAAATTACCAAGATAAAGGCCGAAATATCTCAATTAGAATCTGAAAGATAATTCAAAAAATTAATAAGACCAAGAGCTGGTTCTTTGAAAAGATTAATAAAATAGACAATCCTCTGGCCAATCTCATCAAAATGAAAAAGGAAAAAAGTCAACATAGTATGGATTACAAAAGAAAATGGGTTCATAACCACTGACTATGATGAAATACAGAAAATCATCAGGGATTACTATGAGAGATTATATTCCCAAAAATATGAGAATACAGAAGAAATGGATAAACTTATTAGCACATATGATTTACCAAAACTACCCCCAGAAAACATAAGTGATCTAAACAAGCCCATTACATATACAGAAATAGAAAAGGTAATAAAAAGTCTCCCAACAAAGAAGAACCCATGTCCTGATGGGTTCACAGCAGAATTTTACCAAATTTTCAAAGAGGATATAATACTTATCTTCCTTAAATTATTCCAAAAAGTAGAAAAGGAGGGAACACTCCCAAATTCATTCTACAAAGCTACCATCCCCCTGATACCTAAACCAGGAAAAGATTCATTTAAGATAGAGAATTATAGAGCCATCACCCTTATCAATATAGATGTGAGAGTCTTTAACAAAATCCTGGCAAACTGAATCCAGCAGCATATTAAAAAGATTGTTCACCATGACCAAGTGAGATTCATCCCACAGATGCAAGGCTGGTTCAACATACAGACATCAATTAATGTAATCCAACATATCAAGAGACTGGCAAACAAAAACCACATGATCATCTCAATTGATGCTGAAGAGGCCTTTGACAAAGTGCAACACCTATTCATGATAAAAACTCTGGAGAAGATAGGTATAACAGGCAAATACCTTAATATCATAAAAGCCATCTATGACAGACCTACAGCCAGCATTATATTAAATAGAGAAAAACTGAAACCATTTCCTCTAAGATCTGAAATAAGACAAGGATGTCCACTCTCTCCTATTCTCTTTAACATAGTTATTGAAGTCCTTGCCAGGACAATCAGACAAGAGAAAGAAATCAAAGGGATACAGAGTGGCAATGAAGAGGTCAAACTATCATTATTTGCAGATGATATGATACTCTACCTAAAAACCCCTAAACCTCATCCAGAAAACTTTTAGATCTAGACAACTCCTTCAGCAAATTGGTAGGATATAAAATTAACACAAAAAAAATCAATGGCTTCCCTTTACACCAAGCGTAAGCAGGAAGAGAAGGAAATTACAGATACAATAACTTTCATGATAGACCATCAGAAAATTAAGTACCTTGGAATCAATCTAACCAAAGACACTACAGACCTCTACAAGGAAAATTTCAAAATATTAAAGAAAGAAATCACAGAGGATACTAAAAAATGGAAGGACCTTCCCTGCTCCTGGATAGGGAGAATGAATATCATAAAAATGGCTATCCTACGAAAAGCAATCTATAGATTTAATGCAATTCCCATTAAAATTCCATTGACAGATTTACAGAAATAGAAAAAAAGATACAAAAATTCATATGGAATCATAAAAGACTATGTATAGCCAAAACACTCTTAAGATGCAAAACTAGTGCAGGTAGAATCATAACCCCTGACCTTAATCTATACTACAGGGCAGTGGTGCCTAAAACAGCTTGGTACTGGCACAAAAATAGGCCTGAAGACCAGTGGAATAGAAGAGAAGATCCTGATGTACCTCAACACACCTATAGCCACCTGATTTTTGACAAAGGAGCAAAGCAAGTAAGTTGGAAAAAGGTTAGCCTTTTCAATAAATGGTGCTGTGAAACATGGATATCTGCTTGCAGAAAAATGAAAACTGACCCACATCCCTCAATATGCATGAGAGTTAATTCAAAATGGATAAAAGACCTCAATATAAAACCAGAAACTTTAAAATTAATAGAAGATAGGACAGGCAATATGCTACAACATAGAGGCATAGGAAAGTATTTCCTTAATAGGAGTCTAATTGCTCAAGAAATTGCAAGAAGAATAGATAAATGGGATTACCTGAAATTAAAAATCTTCTGTACAGCAAAGGAAACAATTAACAGAGTCAAGGAAATCTCCACTGAATGGGAAAAAATCTTCACATCCTATACAACAGACAGAGGTTTAATTACCAGAATTTATAAAGAACTCAAGAAAAAAATACCCAAGAAAACAAATAACCCAATACACAAATGGGCAAAGAAACTGAACAGACAATTTTCAAATGAAGAGGCCCGTAAAACCATGAAACATATGACAAAATGCTCAATATTCCCAGCTATTAGGGAAATGCAAATCAAAACAACTCTGAGATTCCACCTTACTCCAGGAAGAATGGCCAAGATCAATAAAACAAATAACAAATGCTGGTGAGGTTGCAGAGAAAAGGGAACACTCTTACATTGCTGGTGGAGCTGCAAATTAGTCCAACCACTTTGGAAATCAATATGGAGGTATCTTAAAAAACTAAAAGTTGATCTGCCATATGGCCCAAACATAACACTGTTGGGAATTTACCCAAAGGGAGATGTGTCATCATTCCACAGAGAAACCTACATACCATGTTTACTGCAGCACTTTTCACAATAGCAAGGATAATGGGATCAGCCAAAGTGCTCATCAACAAAAGAATGGATAAAAAAATCTATGGTACATATACACAATGGAATACTACTTAGGAATCAAAAAAATGAAATAATGCCATTTGCAGCAAAATGGATGGAAATGGAGAAAATTATTTTAAGTGAATGAACATAAGCCCAGAAAGAGAAACACCACAGGTTCTTACTCATATGTGGGAGCTGAATCAAAAATTAAAAGAAGGGAAAATCCTATGTGGAACACAATAAAACATAATGAAAAGCTAAAGTTGACTTAGCAGAGAAGGGACAATTTGGGGAGCACAAAAGAAGGAGGGAGGGAGCTAACAAAAGAAGGAAATCCTGGGAAAGGAGAGGGGGGAGAGGAGGAACAAGAAAGAGTAAGGAATGGAGGAGAGAGCAACCTCAGGGTGAACAGACCAACCTCAATAGTTCTGGAAATAATTACAATAACACCAATAATACCAAAGAATGGTGATAATATGGATGGACTAGAAAATTCTGGTAATAGTACTGACAATGTAAAAAGACAGTTCACTACAGAAAAAGTTTTGATCTTAAACATAATTGAGATCTAAGGATATATAGAAAAACATTCCCACAAAAAGACATGAAAATGGAAGAGAGGTCTTTGGTGGGGGGGGTGGGATGGTGGGAGGAAGTGCACAAGAGGGTAAGGGGGAACTTATCTGGGCAATGTACAACAAAATGCATATATGGAAATGTCACAATGAAGTGCATGTCAGAATGAAACACATTAAGTTGTACATTTAAAATTTCCAATTTGAAAAAAAAGAAAAAATAAGGAATATGTGGTACTCAAAAGGTAACAGCTTATGCAAGAAAGGGAAAGACTGATAATTCAGAGAGGGCACAGGAGTGGGTCCTCAGCACCATGAGGCTATTTTATAAGGGAGGAGGGTAGTTTAAAAGGGAGGAGCTGGACCCTCTCTCTAAGTTAGGTTTTCATAGTATGGGCTACATTTCTTTGCATATTATATATTTACTTCTAGAGAATCAGAGTAAGAACTGACTGGAAAAGATTTTTAAAAATCACTATGTAGGAAACAATTTCTTTGTGTCAAGCATCATGGTTACTTAGATTTCATTGTTGAAATCTGTTGAGATAATAAATGTGGGAATCAAGAATAAAAATTCAGTAATTTAAATTCCATTTCCAAGTCTGTCAATGAATAAGGTATCTTGAATAACTCTCTGTTTCAGCTCACATTGAGAATCTACTCCATAAAAACAGGAAGACTATTTGTAGAAAACAATGTGAAAGGGATTAATAGGATTCTGAGTTGCTAACATTGAGCTATCTGAATTTCAAAAGACATCACAAAAAACATTTTCTATGCATATAGATGTTACAATAATAGACAAATCCACAATAAGGCCTGTGTCCTCTGATAAAGAGCACTTAAAGACAAAGAGCAGCTTAATGTGGTGCTACATACCTGTAACCCAGCACTCAGGAGGCTGAGGCAGGGGGATCATGAGTTCAAGTTGAGCCGGGGCTACAAAATATGACCCTGTCTCAAAAAAACAAAAAGAAAATTTTTAAAAAGGAAGAAGAAAAATACTATAAGTGATCACCTACAGGACTTAAACACTTTTATAACAATTCATTACTTTGCTTTTCATTGTATGTTTCTTTATTGTGGATTAACTGTTTGATATAACAGATGGCCTTGAAAGTTGTTAATTGAATTTATCTGTGGTTCTGGGTATCATCCAGGGCCTAGCTCATTGTAAGCAAGTACTCTACCACTGAGTTCCACCCTCAGCCCATTTAATTGGATTTTTATCCACAAGTCATATTAAACTCATCCTTCAAATTGTGTTTCTTACAGCCTAAGAACTGTGAGGAAATGTGCCATAATCCAACATTAGAGATCAGATTCTCCAAACTCAGGGATGTCAGGGGCTTTATATGTTAAAGCTTTGGGGTTTAGTTGGAATTTAATTAGAAATAAAGCTGCTATTTTTAAAGATGTCTGAAAGCTCTTCCATATAATTTTACAAATCTATCATGAAAACTTTTATAAGGAAAAAACTCTTGTTCTAAAAGCTAATAATCATTTTCTGATTTATATGGTTTATAAGATAATGAGTTTTCATGGCATATGGAACATACTAAGTTCAAAATAATAATTGCAAGGTGTATGTTCCTGATGATGTTCTTGTAGATATAATAGATAAGTTCCTGCAGACAGGTCTCTTTGTAAACAAATAACTTTTAAAAAATAAAACATGAAAATATAAGCAAGTATTACTCGGTATATGTAGAATCAGGGAAATGTGCCTATTTCTCAAGGAGTGGGGCCAATCTTAAGATACTGTAGATGTTCAAATTGTGAAATAAAAAGCAGCTATTATAACTATACTCAATGATATAAAGGAAAATATACTCAAAAATATAGACAGTGTCAGCATAAAAATAGAAAATACCTAAATTTTAGATTTAAAAAATATCTGAAAGAAAAAATATACTAGAAAGGCTACAATAGCATAAGTGAAATGACAAATGGAAGAGTGTCTGAATTTGAAAATAGATTATCCATTCTGAGGAAAAAAGAATGGAAAAACATTAATAGAAACTGAAGAGCCTGCAGACAGTACCAAAGGGTAAGGGGAAGAGAGAAAATGAAGAAGAAAAAAATATCTAAAGTAACAGTGGCTGAAAGTTTCCCAAATTGAGAAAAGGACAAAAATTTACAAATTCAAGTTCAGAATAATGTGAAACAGAATAAATTAAAAGAAAATCATGCTTTGACACCTCCTTGCCAAACTACTTAAAGCCAAAACACAAAATATTGAAAAAGAAAGAAAAATGAATAAATCAGCCCATAGGATCAGTGTTGAATGACATCAGACTACTCATCAGAAAGCATGGAGAAAAAAGACAGTGAAATATATATAAAATGATGAATGGGGAAAAGTTAGCATAAAAATGTTCAATAGAGAAAATACCTTTCAAGAGTAAAGATGAAATAAAGACACTTTCAGATAAAAGGAAATTAAAGAATATTGGAAACAGACCTACACCACTAGAAATAATAAAGAAAAATTTCACTGAATGAAATAAAAAACCAATGAGAAAGGCTTGGATCTTCAGGAATGAGTGAAAAGCATTTGAAATTTTTCTTTTACATAAATTATACATAAATAAAGTTAGCTTTTTAAAATGTCAAGGCAATTTTCATGAAAAATTCAGAATGTAACTATTTTTCACAACTGAAATCAAGCAGCGAGCAGAGACAAGAGTGCGTCCCTACAGGAGTACTGCCTAGTCTCATCAATCCCCAGCAATGTATCTGGTATTTGGAAACAGGTCAGAACATTCCCATGGCTTTTGCTATTGGCTAGGAAATAATCTTTTTGTACCACCCTTTACCTGCTTCAATATTTTATATAATATGTTGTGTACAGAACAAAGTGTCAAAAATATCTAGAATATCTTGTTCTTTATGAATATTTTGGTTATTGTACTACAATTTCAGAAATCAAATGTTACACAATATTGAAGCTAAGGGGTATTTTTCTCCAATAGCATTTTAAAAAATCAGTTACATATGTATTGATGCCCCCACAAGTGTCTTTCCTCTCAGATCAATTCAATCCTGACATTCTTCAGAATGAAACAACTTCCAAACTCTGTACTGGACATAATAGCTAAATTCAATACCTGATCTTAGAGTAGATCCTGTGCTCAAAAGAGAATATTACTGGGACAAACCATCAAATTGCAATATGAAAAGTAGATTAAAATTTTATACTGATTGGGGGTGTAGCTCAGTGGTGAAGTATTTGCCTAGCATGTGAGATGCCCTGGTTTGATCCTCAGAATCACATGCACATACACACACACACACACACACACACACACACACACACACACACACACACACACACTCCCTGACACTATGCCAGCCCAGCACTATGTCAGAGCTTCTCTTTTATTCATATGGCTTTCAAGGGCCAATTGTTTGGGGAGTGGGCTGCAAGGTCCTTCTCCCATTTTGGAGGTGCTGGGAAGCAAACCCAGGGTCTCAGAGCAACAGATCAGTACTCTACTAACAACCTCAGCCCAAATATACTATTGATTGTTGCTGCTGTTCGGTGCCTTTGAGTTGAGTCCAAATCATACTGACCCTATATACAACAGAAAGAAACACTCCCTGACACTGAACCATACCTGGCACTATTTCAGTGCTTCTCTGATATTTACAGGGTTTTCAATGCCTGATTGTTTCAGGATTGTTTTGGGAGTGGGCTGCCAGGTCCTTTTCCCATTTTTGCAGTGCTGAGAGTCAAATCCAGGGCCTCAGAGAGTGCAGAGCAGCACTCTACTAACTGAGCTAAACCTCAGCCCCAGCAAGTGATTAGTAGTTAAATAAGAGGATATCTTCATTTGTAGGAGATACATAAGTATTTGAGTATAAAGAGCCATGATATACATAACTGACCTTCAAGAGTAGGTGTGCAGATACACTTCTGTAAAGAAAGAGAGACAGACAGAGAAAGAAAATATATGATAAAACAAAATGGGTAAAATGTTACCAAATAGGAATATATGGATAAATGTATATGATATTCTCTGTATCATTTTATACTTTGTGTATTTAAGTTATTTCAAAATAAACAAAAATATTTAAAAATAAAATAACTAAATATCATTTTAAAAACCATAGAAACAACTAATCACTCTATGTAAGTAGTAATAACTGGGGAAAAATGTTTAATTTAATTTTGGGAGGGGATCAAGATAGCAGACTGATAATGCCCATCTTGAGACCCAGAGAAAAATAAGAGCTTAAATAATGGTTCAAACTTTACACTGAACAAATAGAAATAGCAAGGGGGGAGGCAAAATATATGGATTTAGGTCAACAGTATCAACAGCAGGAAAAAAAAGAAGGAAATAGCATGGCAGGATGGACAGAGACAGCCATCAGAAATGCAGAGCTTTGAAGATGGCGGACAGATAACACACACCTTCTGTTCCGGAGTAATGGGAAGCCTCCAATAGGGGTTTAAAACTCAAATTGAATAAATAGAAACAGTGATAATTTAGTTTGAGAGATAGAGAATGAAACTCAAATTGAATAAATAGAAACAGTGATAATTTAGTTTGAGAGATAGAGAATGAAACTAGGCGTACACTGAAATCAAGGATTTGGCTTCGGAGGAGCTACACAGTGGCCAGCAGCGGGACTGCCCCCATTTCGCCATCACACAGCTGGTGGATAGAATCCCGGAGGGGACTTCACGCACACGCACCCACGGGGCCCGGACCCAACATGGAGTGCAACCTTGGCAGCACACTCTCAACCTGCCTGCAGGACACAGACTGCAGATTCTAGGTGAGTCAGCTTAAGGTGGCACACGGAATTGCCATCTGTAGCGGCCGTGGAGCAAACAGGGAAGCTGGTGCCAGTGATCCATGTCTAGAGCTGAGACTCGGCTCCCTCCCTCCTGTTGTGGCATCAGGTCTACAGTCATGAACTCCACAGATATATGGGCACACATATACCCGGATCCCAGACACACCAGAGGTGAGCCCAAATCATCCCACTGTACTGTGGAGAAATCTGGGGTTTGTGGAGGCGACTGAGCCCCAAGCAGAAAGAGAGCTCCTTTTCAACAGAGACTAGCGGAACAATTAGCCACAAGCAGAGCAGTTCTGAGCGCAGCACAGCACAGGCCAAAATCTGTTTCAGAGGTTGCATATGAAGAGGAACCAATGGTGTTGAAGGACAAAGTGGAAGCTGCCTTGAAAGAACTGGTGAAACACAAGGCTCCGGGAATTGATGGGATACCAATAGAGATGTTTCAACAAACAGATGCAGCACTAGAGGTGTTAACATGTTTATGCCAATAGGTTTGGAAAAGAGCTACTTGGCCAACTGACTGGAAGAGATCCATACTTGTGCCTATTCCCAAAAAAGGGGATCCAACTGAATGTGCAAACAATCGGACAATATCATTAATATCGCACACAAGTAAAATTCTACTAAAGGTCATTCAGAAGTGACTGCAGCAGTATATAGACAGGGAATTACTGGAAAATCAAGTGGGATTCAGAAGAGGGCGGGGAACCAGGGACACCATTGCTGATGTCAGA
>VMDO01008560.1:26086-62791 GCA_007922755.1 Pedetes capensis
AGGGAAAAGGGAACACTTTTACATTGTTGGTGGAGCTGTAAATTGGTGCAACCACTGTGGAAATCAATATGGAGGTACCTCAAAAAACTAAAAATAGATCTACCATATGACCCAGCTATAACACTATTGGGAATTTACCCAAAGGGAGATGGGTCATCATACCACAGAGACACCTGCATCTCCATGTTCAATGCAGCGCGTATCACAATAGCAAAGATATGGAATCAACCAAAGTGCCCTTCAACAGAAGAATGGATTAAAAAACTATGGTATATATACACAGTGGAATACTATTCAGCAATCAAGAAAAATGAAATAGGGTCATTCGCAGCAAAATGGATGGAATTAGAGAAAATTATTTTGAGTGAATGAACAGGAGCTCAGAAAGAGAAACAACACATGTTCTCACTCATATGAGGGAGCTGATTCAAAATTACAAGAAGGAAAAATCCTACTCAAAGGTCAGATCATAATAAAAGGGGGAGGGAGATAAGAATGGTGTCAATATAAAAGGTCTAGAAAATGCATGTAATTGATCAAACAAGATAAAAACAAAGACCACTACAGGAAAATTTCTGTCTTAAACAGAAATGGAACCCAAGGACATATAGAAAAATACTATATAGTAAAAGATAGAGAAGACTTGGATGGGAAACTTAGATGGGAAGGGGGGAAGGGGGACACAGAGGAGGGTAAGGGGTAACCTATATGAATAATGCTTATCAAATTGCATATATGAAAATTGTCACAATGAAAAGCATGTCAAAATGAATCACATTATGATGTACATTAAAAATTTCTAATTTAAAAAAAAGAAAAAAGGAAGTGCAGAGCTTTGTCCCAGCAGGAAAAGAAAATTACCGTCCTAACAGAACTCGGCCAATAAAAAGACCATCGCTGATTCCACCAGCACAACCCAGGTTGCACAGACCATAGAGGGTGTTTGGAGGAGGAGTTTATAGGAGAAGACCAAGCTAAAGGGGCACCTGAGAAAGTGCCACTGCCAATCCCTTACCATCCTGCCTGCAGGGCAATGAGTCCATTCAGTACAGTGTGAGTTCCACACAGGAGCCCAGGGGTCAGTCTGAGCATGGCCCTGGTGACACACCATCATCCTGCTGACATGGTGCTGGTGACCCACTCCACAGTGTGTGTTTAGGAGTGAGCCCCACAGCCAAGACATGCCAGTGAGTGAGGCACCCAATCCAGTGAGTCATCTGCTTGCTTCTGCAGACATCATTGCAGTCTGTGGTGGGAGTTTGGCATGGTGTGAGTTCCACATAGGAGTTCAGGACTCAGGTTGGCTGGGGGCAACATGCCATCATCCTGCCAACACAGTGCTGGTGGCTTACCCTGCAGCATGGGTCTGTGAGTGAGCCCTAAAGCCAGGACGTGTCAGTGAGTGTGGAGCCAGTGACCTGACCCACTATCTTCCCACTGCCACGGATCTGACTTCAGTCTGTGGTAAGTGTTCAGCACTGGTGGTGCACTCCATGGGGTGGAGTCTACGAGTGAGTCCTAAAGTCAGGATGTGCCAGAGAGGGTGGTATGAGCGTCCCACCATCATCCCTGCCAGAGGGATGCAGAGTGCACATCCATGACAAAGAGTTCCATGTAGAATCCCTTGCCTCATATCTGCTGGCTACTGGTGAGGGAGTATGGGGGGAAAATCTCTTTCCATGTGGAGGAATTGAGGTGCAGAGCCTGAAACACAAGGAAAAGGCCTCAATATTAATTTTGGCATGACCATTCATAGACCACACCACAGCAGCAGCCCATCAGGGAACTTTAGGCAAGAAGTGTGGCAAGGAGCAAGACTGGGATCCAGCCCAACCCGCCCCAATGCAGAAATATATACACCCACATGGACTGAGGGCTGGAGTTAAGCTCAGTTGGTAGAGTAGTGTTCTGTACTCTCTAAGGACCCAGTTTTGATTCCCCAGCACCATGAAAATGGGTGAAGGATGTGGCAATCCACTCCCAAAGCAATCCTGAAACAATTAGCCATTGAAAACCCTATGAAGCTCACTATGAGTTGGACCTGACTAGATGGCACCTAACAACAACAACATAGGCTGAGGAGGGAGTGTTCATGGGGTTTGGTGGGGAGTGGGTCACTGTGCTTGGGAATCAAAAAGGGCAGGACAGCTGTTCGATAACATCCAAGTATAAAACGGATATCTTGAGGAGCTGAATGATACTCATATTGTCTGACTCCACTACAGCAAGCTGAGCCACTCAGGGTTGCTGGGTTGTTTTTCTTTCTTTTCTATTTTATTTGTTTGTTTTAGAGTTTTTTGTATGTTTTGTATTTTTTTTCTTCTCTGAGAGATTTGAACAGCTTTGGAGTTCTACTTTTGCAATGTGAACTGCTCTGTATGATTTACTGATTATTTTCATTTTGACCAATACTACATACATAAGATACATACATAGATATTTTTTATTTCTTTTTCCTTTTTTTCTTTTTTTTTTTCTTTTCTTTTGTCTGAGGGACTTCAATGGTTCAGGGATTTGCTTTTGTAATTTGTACTGCTCTATGCATAGGATCGATGTTTTACTTTTATTTTTATCAATACTATATATCAATTTTTTCTTTTCTTATCTTTCTCCTTTTTCTTCTCTCTGTCAGTCTCTGAGTGGGTTGAACAGTTCTGGGATTTTGATTATTAAAGAGCACCTGTTGGTTTATTAGTCAAAATCAAATCTAGACTTTTCACACCCTTACATTGGGCAGACCCTGTACCCAAATCAGACAATGAGGAAGTCTCAAGAGAAAAACATATAAAGCATAAAATGGCAGAATAGATGGGAAGCCCCAATAAACCCAAGCCCTTCAATGAACAATCTCAAAGTGAAGTCTTAGAGATACCAGAAAAAGAATTTAGAAGCCTACTGATACATATGTTGAAAGACTTTAAGGACAACATGATGAGAGAAACTGAAACTCTGGACAGAAAAGTATCCAGTTTGGAAGAAAATTCAACAAAGAAATAGATATTCTGAAGAAGAATCAATTAGAAATGCTGGGAATATAGGGCAAAATTAATCAACTGAATATTACAGTTGCATCTATAGTATCCAGACTAGATGAAGCCAAAAACAGGACATCTGATTATAAAGAAAAAGTGGAAGATCATATATACTCAAATGCCAAGAAAGAAAAAGGAATAAAAGCAAGATTATCAAGATTATCAAGAAATCTTCGATAAAATAAAGAGGCACAACTTATAAAATCAGGGGTACATGAAGGAGCTGAAAACAACATGAGAGGAATAGGAAATCTATTCAAACAGATTTTAGATGAAAACTTCCCAAAACTAAGAAAACAAATAGATACTTATACAACTAAAGCATCCAGAACTCCAAAAATAGTAGATCAGAAGAGCTCCTTTCCATGACATATTATAATTTGAATGCTTAATCCAGAGAGCAAAGAAGTTGTTCTAAAAGCTACAAGAGAGAAGTGCCACATCACTTACAAAGGCAATTAGTACAGCTGATTTCTCAACAACAACCCTAAAGGGAAGGAAATCTTGGTCAGACATCATTCAAGCCCTGAAGAAGAATAACTGCTGAATAAGATTACAGCAAAGCTGTCTTTTAAAATAGATGGTGAAGTCAAGATATTCCATGATATTGACTTGTTTAAATGATTCACAGCCACCAAGGCAGAACTGCAGAGGATCCTCAATGAAACACCACGTTTGGGAAAGGTAAGACAACACCAAATACAAGATCAAAGGAATGAATAATGAACATGAGGAGAAATTAAGAAAACAATAGGCTAAATATGAATAAAAAGAGAAGCAAACACCAAACTGATGCAGAATAATAATTTGCTTTCAATAATTACTCTTAATGTAAATGGTCTTAGCTTACCATTCAAGAGGCATAGACTGGTCAATTGGATTAAAAAATATAAACCTTCAATACACAGCATTCAAGAGATTCACCTCATTCATAAAGAACATAAAAGACTGAAAATTAAAGGCTAGAAAACAATATACCAACCATGTGGGGACCCAATAAAAGAAGGTATAGTGATACTAATTTCTGATGAATTAGACCTTAATCATAAAGTTCACCTATGACAAACCTATAGCCAAAATCATATTCAATGGGAAAAACTGAAACCATTCTCACTAAGATCAGGAACAAGACAAGGATATCCACTCTCTCCTATCTTATTCAATATTGTGATTGAAGACCTAGCATAGAAATCAGGCAAGAGAAAGAAATTAAATGGATACAGATAGGTAAATTATCTTTACAGGGGTCAGATTATTTTTACTGATGGATGACATGATCCTTTACCTAAAGGACCCCAAAAATTCCTCTTGAAAATTCTTAGACCTAATTAAATCCTTCAGCAAAGAAGCAGGATACAGAATTAACACTTAAAAATCAATAGCCTACCTTTACACCAATAGTGAACAGGAAAAGAAGGAAATTAAGGCAACAATCCCTTTCATTATATCCCACCAAAAAATTAAATATTTAGGAATAAATCTAACCAAACACTATGAGGATCTCTAAAAGAAAAATTCAAAGCATTAAAGAATGAGATTGCAGAGCATACTAAAAGATGGAATGACATTCCCTGTTCATGGATTGAGTGAATACAATGTTGTAAAAAATGGCTATATTACCATAAGCAATTTACAGATATAATGCAACCCCCATTAAAATCCCAATGACAGACTTTGTAGAAAAAGGAAAAAATAATTATAAAATTCATATGGAAACACAAAAGACAAAGTATAGCCAAAACCATCTTAAGCTACAAAAACAGTGACTTTAAGTTATACCACAGGTCTGTAGTACCAAAAACAGCTTGATACTGGCAAAAAAAAAAAAAAATAGACTTTAATACCAATGGAACAGAATTGAAGACCCAGAGATACACCCACACAAGTTCAGCTACCTGATTTTTGACAAAGGGGATAGGATGTTCAATGGAGAAAAGATAGTCTCTTCAACAAATGATGCTGGGAAAATTGGATATCCATTTGTAGAAAATAGAAATAGACTTCTATCTCTCAATTTGCATGAGAATCAATTTAAAATGGATAAGAGACCTCAACATAAAACATGAACCTTTAAAATTACTAGAAGAAAAGATAGGAAACACATTCCAATACACATGCATAGGAAAGGATTTCCTTAACAACACTCCAATCACCCAGGGAACAGCAGCAAAAATTGACCAATGGGATTACATGAAATTAAAAAGCTTCTGCACAGTGAAAGAAACAATCAACAGAGTTAAGGAATAGTCCACTGAATGGGAGAAAATCTTTGCATCCTACACTTCTGACAGAAGACTATTTTCTAGAATATACAAAGAACTTATGGGAGAAGGACCCAGCAACCCACTCCCAAAAATCAATCTGCCATTGAAAACCCTATGAACCACAGAGAAGCACTGACAATAGTGTTTTGTCTGTTTTATGTAGGGTCGCTGTGAGTTGGATACCGACTCGATGGCACCTAACAACAACAATAACAACAAAGAACTTAAGAAAGTAAATCCCAAGATAACAAATAATCCAATACAAAAGTGGGCAAAAGAAATGGACAGTTCTCAAATGTAGTTCATAAGGCTAAGAAACACATGAAAAAATGCTCGGTATCCATCCAATATCCATATCAATAGCCATTATGGAAATGCGAATCAAAACAACAGTTAGATTCCATGTAATTCCAGCAAGAATGGCCAAGATCAACCAAAGAAATAATAAATGCTGGTGAGAATGCAGAGAAAAAGGAACTCTTTTACACTGCTGGTAGTAATGTAAATTGGTTCAACCACTTTGGAAATCAATATGAATATACCTTTAAAAAATTAAGAATATAACTGCCATATGATCCAGCTATACCACTCCTTGGAATATACCCAAAGGGAGATAAGTCATCATATCACAGAGACACTTGCATCTCCATATTTAATGTAGCACTCTTCACAATTACAAGGATATGGAACCAGCCAAGATTACCATCCATGGAAGAATGGATTTAAAAATGTGGTATATGTACACAATGTAATATTACCCAGCAATAAAAAAGAATGAAATAATGTCATTTGTGGGAAAAAATGGATGGAACAGGAGAATATTATCTTAATGAACACAGGCTCAAAAAGAGAAATACCATATATTCCCACTCATATGTGGGAACTGAATCTTAAACTAAGGAAAAAAACTATACTGTTGTTGTTGTTGTTGTTGTTAGGTGCCATGAAGTCAGTGTCCAACTCATAGCCACCCTATGTATAACAGGTGAAACAAAACTGTCAGTGTTTCTCTGCTATTCATAGGGTTTTCAATGGCTGATGGTCTTTTGGGAGTAGGTTTCCAGGTCCTTCTCCCAAGCTTACAGCACCTGTTGTTCTCAGGCAGTCTTCTATCCAAGTACTAAACAGGCCCAATCCTGCTTAGCTTCTGAGATCTGACGGGATCAGACACCACAATGGCATGGCTACAGGTAATTCATATATTGTTGTTTTTGTTGTTGGGTGCTGTTGAGTGGTGTCCAACTCATAGT
This sequence comes from Pedetes capensis, assembly GCA_007922755.1. NCBI lineage: Eukaryota > Metazoa > Chordata > Mammalia > Rodentia > Pedetidae > Pedetes > Pedetes capensis. Next base: position 32,633 of record VMDO01008560.1, read on the forward strand.
GACCTTCATAGGGTTTTCAATGGCTGATTGTTTCGGGATTGCCTTGGGAGTGGATTGCCACATCCTTCTCCCATGATACATATGTAGATATATAAAACTGAAAAATCGACTTAGCTAAGAAGGGAAATTATAAGCAGAGTAGAAAGAAGTAGAGAACTGTCTAGTAGGCAGAAGCAAAGGTTGTGGAAGGTGGGAAAGGGAGGGGAAATGATGTAAAGGGATAAAGGGGAAAGGGATAGTCTCAATGCATATGATGCAACTTTATGAATAAATGGGAAAAATAGGGGAATATAACATATAATTGTATGTGTTTTACTACATATTAATCAAAGGGTTCCATAGACTTTGTCAATTGATGAAAGTGAAAACAAAAGTGATGTAATAGTTACACAATGGAAATAGAAAATGCTATATTACTCTCTACCCCACCAATATTTATCAATAAAAGGAAAAAAAGTTTAATTTCAGTAAAAAGTACTTTCTTGGGAAAATTACTTTATTACAATAAACCACTATAGTTTATGAACATTTAACATTAAGTATTTCCTCTAAGCTTAAGCACCATAGGTAACACTCATTACTCTTGCTTCATACTGCCTTTTCCTCACATTTTCTGTATGCAAAGACATACATGTATGCATGAAAATACACTTTACCCACATGCAATACTTTCTAAATTCTCAGTATCTCTGTCATATCCACCCTCTCCCCCACCTCATTCTGTCTCAGTCAGGAACTTGGAATTTCATTTTTGTTCTTAAAAACACACAGGTACAGTTGTTGAATCCTCAGTGAAGATCTGAAGGAAAATACTCTTCAGGAGGTCTTTGTCTTTGGCTAGGTTAATGTACCTAACCAAATTCAATAGTAATGCAAAATAGAATTATAAATGAGTTAATTTATTTTCCAATCAATCTTATTGTTGAGACTTCCAATTTATATTATGTTATTTTTAAGAGCAAATGGGTAGACTCAGCAAGATCAATTATTGTCTGGAAAATATACAAAAATATATCAGGAACATAAGATAGGGCTCAAAAGGTAACAGACTGACCTGGGATGTGAGATTTGGGAAGCAGATGCAGCCCTCATGGCATTCTTTTTGTTTGTTTGTTTGTTTGGTTGGTTGGTTGGCTGGCTGACTTTTTTTTTTTTTTTTGAGACAGGGTCTCACCCATATCCCTGCTGGATTGGTACTCACTGTGTTGTCAACACTGACCTCAAACTTGCAGGGATCTTCCAGGTGCTGAGATTATAGGTGTGCACATCACAGCCGGCTTTTCAAAGTATTCTTTCTTAGATCAGAGGGCCCAGAACTTTCCTGGGCTCAAAGGTAGGACACAGAAATTGCTTTAAGCTTAGTAACCTGTGTTTATGGAAATTCAATACTAGTTTTCAAGAATACTGTCAGCTCTAATGTATAGGTTGGAGATAAGGAAAATATAAGAGCTGTAACCAGAACTTCCTAAAAAGTAGGGAAAACATATTTGTAAATTAAAGAACATTATTTATAGGAGCATGCTTGCAGCCATACCACTGTGGCTTCCAGTCCCTTCAGATCTCAGAAGATAAGCAGGGTCGGGCCTGGTTAGTACTTGGATGGGAGACTGCCTGGGAACACCAGGTACTATTGGCTTGAGAGAAGGACCCAGCAACTCACTCCCAAAAAGCAATCCACCACGGAAAACCCTGTGAATAGTAGAGAAGCACTGAAAATAGTGTTTTGCCTGTAGTACGTAGGCTCGCTATGAGTCAGACACCAACTCCACAGCACCTAAAAACAACAACATTTATAGGAGCAGCCAGGGTAAATCTAAATAAGAAGTTATTTGAGTTCAGTCTAACAATTTCTATTAAGAAAAAGGGAGTTTAGGGGCAGGAGCTTGGAAACATTTTATTCTTTTATCACAAATTAAATTAAAATATGTACATGGGCAAAATACCTTTCAAAGATGGAGCACCCATGTTCTTTCTCTTCAGGAAATCTTCTATTTAAAGAATGAGGAGAAAAGTAAGCTACATAAAATAATTAGAGTAACATATTAAGAGACCATAATTGAAGATAAAAATATCAGTAGCCCATTGTTACCATCGTCAGTACAGGTGGAAGTAGTATCCTCCTCATCATTGGGCTGTTGGTGGATCCTGCTCTTTTATGAGTGATGGTAAATAGAGTTTAGTATGGAAGAGAAGTTGCTTTGGAATTTAAACATTTGACTACAACAATGTGATGTAAGCTATGTGATCATCGGCAAGTTTCCACAACTGATAAAGGGGGTATATTCTCACAGTAGTGCTATTCAAATATTTAAAAATACTGTTATTCAGATTATATCACGCTTAAGATATTTGGCATTTGTATGGAACACTCTTGGACCAGGAACAAGAACATCTTTTTTAGAGAAAAAAAGTCCATAATGTTTTATTTCTTTACACAAACTGCAGAATTGTAATCTGCTAAATTAGTCTCTAGCCTGCACCCATACAACTGTGGCCTCTGATTCTGTCAGACTTCTGAGGCTAAGCAGGGTCGACAGCACCTAACAACAACAACAAATTATTCCCTAGAAAACTTATTCTTCATTACTATGATTCCCTAATCAAGGTTACTTTATATGTTGCTAAACTACTTATTCCTTGCAGCCGTACCACTGTGGTGTTTGATCCCGTCAGATCTGAGAAGCTAAGCAGGGTCGGGCCTGGTTAGTACTTGGATGGGAGACCACCTGGGAACACCAGGTGATGTAAGGCTTGGAAGAAGGACCCAGCAACTCACTCCCAAAAAACAAACTTCCACTGAAAACTCTTTGAGTAGCAGAGAAGCATTGACAATAGTGTTTCAACTATTGTATGTAGGGTCACTATGAGTCGGACACCAATGCAGCAGCACCTATCAATAACAACAAACTACTAATGACTAATATTCTCCTATTTCACTACAGCATTTAATATTCAAATTAAAAATATTTTAAGGCTCATTCATACATGGATTTATCACTATCTTTTTTTTTTCTTTCAGTACTAAAGGGCTGAACCCAGAGCCTCATACATACTTTGTAAATGTTGTACCCCTGGGCTGCACCTCAGCATCCCCCTTTTTTTCTTTATATCATGAAACAGAGTCTAGCTAAATTACTCAAGCCGCCTCTGGCCTTGAACTTGCACTCCTCCTGCCTCTGCCTCCTGAACTGCTAGGATTACAAGGATGTACCAACGTTTCGGTCACTACCTTTTTTCCCCCCGCCTAGGGACTGAATCCAGGGCCTCATGCATATTTTGCAAGTGCTCTACCAATGTGTTCTACCCACAGCCCCTTTTTTATTTTTTATCTTGGGACAGGGTCTTACTAAGTTATGCAGGCTGCCTCTGGCCTCAAACCTATGATCCTCTTGCTTCTGCCTCCAAGTCACAGGGATTACAGATATGAGGCACAGCACTGAGCCTGTCACTACCTTTATAAAAAAAACTTGTCATAAATTACATAAAATTGACCATTAGTAACACTAGTATGTTCACAGTATTGTATCCCCATCAACATTATCTTACTCCAGAATATTTTCATTACCCCTAAAGCAAGCGCGCTATTCACTAATTATTCATTCTCCCTTTTCCTTTGTCCCCTATATCACATTTTGTTTACCCATTCATTAGCTGATAAACATTTGGTTTGTATCCACTTTTTGGCTATTAAGAACAGTGCTGCTATAAACATGTGTGCAAAACTTTTTGTGTAGATGTGTGCTTTCATTTTCATGTGTCTACACCCAGGAGTGGAATTCCTGAGTCATATGGTAATCCTATGTTTAACTTATTACAGAACCATCACACTTTTTTTCACATTTCATATTTCTACTAGTTCACCCTTTATGCTGTTTTAAAACTGGTTTCCTCATAAGAGTGGGCCACCCAGGTGGCCCAAGCTGCATCTGTGCATGGATACCACTTCTCATTACTCATGCCAATTTTCATAAGAGTCATAATAGCATAGACCAAAAGCACTGGGTGGTTGGCATTGTTGCAAATGCTTAATATCTATTCACATAGCATTATAACTCATATAACTATGTAAACCTGGTATCCACATTTCCCGCACTAAGAAAAAATAAATATTTCTTGGAAACTCCCTCATCAAAGACTTCATATATTCCCAATTTAAATTGCTTCTTTTCACCTGCAACGTGGAGAAAACATTAAGCAATAAGAATGGATAGCCCTCAGAGAAATCTGCCTTGAAAAAGAAGGCATGCAGAGAATTATACAAATGTACTTCTTCACAATCAGCTTTGGAAATGTCTTCCTTAAGTCAATAGCTGCATCATAGAATTTAGTAAATTTACCAAACTTGGAAATATTTTTATTAGTTGTCTCACCTTTGTGATGATGCACAAGGTTTTGGCAAGGAGGAATGAGGAGAGGAAAAAAGAGTGTTGAGTGTATTTGATGAAACCTTAGAGTGTAAAGTACAAAACTTCGTGTGTGGATGTTCAGAGTAGTAATGTGTTACCCAATCAATCCATGAGTTCTGACTCAAGACATCTGGGGTACATAGCCACATTCCTCACTTTCATGCCAGCCAGAGAACATGTGCTGTAAAACTAACCTGTACTCCATGAATCGAACCTGTTTCAGATAGTCCAGAAGATACCAGATATCATATCTACAGACACCAAATACGGTGACCTGCTACACGGTAATTTAGGTATCTCAGTATTTGAAGATATAGCTATTTTTGTTTGTGCAATTAAACACTATTTCTTTAGGTAATTAATTTGGGAGTATAAACTTAATTGGTTTATTTAATAATACTAGCTGAAGAAAGATCTATTACTATAGTTTTAAAACACAGATACTACTTGGTCATTGTGGGGAGAGGATGTAGAAGAGGGAGTTATAGACTTGCTCCCTCAATTTCCTTCCACAGCCCCTGAACAGCACCCTCCTGTATCCCCAAGTACCTTCTAGAGCCTTGTTGAAAAAAATCACTGATCAAAACCTAGAAGTTCCCACTATTTACCTATGCATGTAAAAGCCTCTTTGGGGAAAGTACAAGACAAAGAGTTGTCATTAAGGGAGGCTAAAAGGTGAGTCAGCAGCTCACTATATAATCAGTTTCCTATTTTTAAAAAGTTCCAGGAAAAAATTAATTACATTTTCTACCTGTGTGACACAAGATAAAGTCAAATACATCCTTCCACAGATAATCCATGAAAACACATGACCAAGCTTTGAGTCTTACCAGAAGGTGGCCACAAAGTTCACCATGGGCCAGCCCAAGAGAAAGGGTTTCCTAACACAGGAGTGGCCTTCCCTTACTTTGTCCACACAGTAAGCCATCCACAGGGCATGCAGTGGAATTACATTTATTTATCTTAATGATTTTCTTATACCTAGGAAGAAAATCAAGTAAAATTCGTTTGTTTCTTAAATATGGGAGTGACTGTGCTCATGGCAAGACACCAGTTCTCATTGCAGAGCAATGCATGCTTCTTCCATCTTTATTACCCTGGGACACAGCTCAGTGAACAGTTAGATGGACCTTAAAGCTGAGTAAAGGCAGGCCTAGGAATGACATAAACATACTTTGTTGATAGCACCACACAGCTACAGACCATTTGGGCTATTTTTCCAAAAGTTGAGTAGTATGGATAGAGCGTGATCTGTATTTTAAAGGTAATGTTTTTTAGAAAACCATTAATTCTTTTTCTTTTTTTTTTCTTTTTCTTTTTTTTTTTTTCAGTACTTGGGGGGTAAGCCCAGGGCTTTACAGATACTTTGCAAATGCTCTACCACTCAGCTGCACCCTCAGTCTATTTTTTACTATTTTTATCTTGAGACAGGGTCTTGTTAAATTACACACACTTCATCTGGCCTCAAATCTGCAATCCTCCTGCCACCTGAGTCACTGCGATTACAGGTGTAAGCCACCACACCAAGCCATTTACTTCTTATGTCTTGTTGTTGTTAGGTGCAGTCGAGTCAGTATCTGACTCATAGCAACCCTCATAGGGTTTTCAATGGCTGTTTCGGGATTGCCTTGGGAGTGGATTGCCAGGCCCTTCTCCCATTTTTGCGGTGCTGGGAATTGAACTCAGGACCTCAGAGACTGCAGCACAGTGCTCTACCAACTGAGCTAAATCCCAGCCCCTTTTATGTCTAGGTTACTTCAAAAAGTACTTGATGGATTGAACAAAATTTAAAAGTGCATGATTTATGAAAATATAATTTTTTTCATAGGACAGACTAAAAGTATATAACTTTGGATTAGAGGGATTAAAATATATTTTAACCTCAGTTTTCATAAAATAAAATAACCTGTTCAAGAACAGGTTATTCTAAATTTCATTTCTGAAGATTTTGTTTATGTCATTTTCTCATAAATTCTGGTTAAACTGAAAAGTTATAGCTACAAACTGAACTCAACTTAAAAAAACAAAACAAAGAAAACTTCACCAGAGGCCAGGAAGTCTTCCATGTAGGTGATGGGCATACTTCCTATTTATCTCTTGAAAGTCAGAAGGTGATAGATTTTCTCAGGATAAAATCACCTCTTGAAAAGTTCCACATAATCCACCTTAGACCTCTGGCATACAAACCACCCTATCTCTTGGCATAATTTACAAGTTCAATGCTCAAATTGATCTAAGATTTAAATAGTTATAAGCCCTATGAAGGATGCCAAGGGAATGTGGGCTCAGAATCCTGGAACTCCCTATGATTCAGACCCACTTGCAAAAACACTAAAGCTAATTAATACCCAGGACACTCCATGTGGAAATATGGAATTATCCAATTTATAGTCAGGTGATGCTAAAACTGATTTCATAAATCAGCAGGATTTATGAAATAAAGATAATTTTGCTGCAAGGACATCTAAAGGATAAACTGGATTCAAAGCTTGGGGCACACTGGATAAATATAAATATAACAAAAAAGTTCCTTGTGGTACAAAGTGCTTTATTTCTACATTTTATTTCTTTTTGCACTATGTCTATGTATTTGAAGACTTTATGAAACACACCAATTATCACATAAAATAATTTATCTAGATAGCAACTTTAAAGATATCATCAAACTATATGGCCAATTGGAAGTAGACACACATTTGTTTTTACAGATTTTAAGAACTTTCTAATGTAGGTATCTATGTGTACAGACATTTACAACACTGTGTGGAAATTTCCACATATATTAGCCTGGAGAAATCATCTAAAAATTTCTCCCCTTAGGTCAATAAAGTGCTAAGATTATCTACTTTCTGGAAACCCAGGGAAAACTTCCCATTCTATAACATTCTATGGGCACCTACCATGTGCTAAGCATAATTTGAAGCATTGTATGTATATTATCTCATTTAATTCTCTAATAATTTTATCAGGGAAGTCTCTATTAGCCCCATTTTGCAGATAAGGAAACTTGCAGAAATAGTAAGTAAATTGTTCAAAAGCAACAGAGGCAGCATTTGAACCAGAGCAGCCTGATAACCAGACTTGGCTGTGAACCACTCAGCATTTGAGGGACTGACCTATCTTCCAAAGCTCTTGCCTGGAAGAACAGTTCTTTGAATCAACTCCCTCATCTCTCCCACCATCAGCCCCCTTTCTTTCTTCAGAGCCATCAGGCTTCTAATGTTTCATTCTTTACTTTGGGAGTGAGGAGATGAATCTCATGACATTGTTATCAACAAAGCTAGATGCTACGTTGGAAATCCTTAGAGTGATACAACATAGCTTTATATTCAAATGGATGTTCCTTAAGGTCCCTGTTGTGTTTCTTTACTTTTGATCACTGACTCTATTTGACTACTGCAGTGGAAATGACAAAGTATGAATCTAATATAAACTGGTTCAATGAAGAATGACAAAGAGATGGCGTATCAGCAACAGCAGAAAAGGAAGAGGGAAGAGAAGGAAGAGGAAGAGGAAAAGGAAGAAGATCTACCTTAGCTTTTATGCTACAGGAAAAGTCCCACTGAAGCTTGGAAATATACAGGATTCTAAGATTTCTCCCGTTGTAAAATAGAGATGTTTCTTTGGTAACATGGCCTAATTTACAAGCACCTGTTTGTACTTTTACTGATAATAAGCCAATAGTCATCTTCACCTTTGACCTAAACAAAATTCATGTTTCATTGTCCTTGTATACTAACTAAAAATAATGGCAGTGATGGCTAAAGAGGGCATGTGCTAAGTACAGCCTTTTCCTTTATGCAAATTCTTCATCAGCCTCTCCTAATATTAACTTCTTAATACTTACAAAGCAGATTCTCTCCTAAAAGACAAAAGCCAATTTTATTGGAAAATTAACTTCTGTAACATTCTAATACATAATAAAAGTGATCATGAAGGCCCCATCTTCTTGGGAATAGAAGTTTCTAATGTATAGGTGGAGCATCCCTAAACCAAAAATCTTGAATTTGAAATGCTCCAAAATCCCAAACATTTTGAGAAGCAATATGAAACCACAAGTGGAAAATTTAATACCTGATTCTCATGTGACATCCTGCAGTCAAATACAGGAATATCATATAAAATTATCTTCAGGCTACATGTATAAGCTACATATAAAGCAAATGAATTTCATATTTGGATTTGTGTTCCATCACCAAGATTTCTCATTGTGTATATAAAAATATTCCAAATTTTAAAAAAATTCTAAGTCTATAACACTACTCCCCAGTATTTTGGATAAAGGAAACTCAGTCTGTACTACTAAAACAATGACATTAATCTCTTGAGAGCCAAATAAATCTCTTTGCTTCATAAAAATGGCAATGATCTCAAAATTTTTTTACTATTAATATTTGGCATAACTGGACCAAATATAATGCCTTTGTGAGGAAATGACCCTTGTTTTCTTACCAGAAGCCATTTATTATTAAATTATTACAGTATTATTAAATTATTTTTATTCTTGTTGGTATTGTTGTTAGGTGCTGTTGAGTAGTGTCCAACTCATAGTGAACCTATGTACAACAGAATGAAATATTCTCTGACACTGTAGCATGCTTAGCACAGTAAATTCACTTATTTTCACAAAATACATAAATGGCAATTGATCAGCTCTTTACTTCACTTGAGTTGATTACTATCCCATCAACCTAAACATGAGTGTTTCCAAGTGGAACCTAAAGGTAACCTAAGGCAAAATGGAACCTAAATCATCCCACATTTATGTGGATGAGTGAGAAAACTATGCATTAAATTTTGGTTATTAATTTGAACAGATTAAATGATTCAAGGCATAGCACAAAGCTCTAAGAGTGAAGTGTATAAGGGAAAAAATGTTTGTTATTGCAGGAGGCTATTCCTTTTTAGAAACTTTTTAAATTAAAAAAATCATCATATTAACAGTGATCATGAATCTACTAGAAGGTTTACTATGACAATAGCTACTTTCCTAAAAATTGTGGTAAGAGCTGTATTAGGTGTCAGCATTCAGAGCTGATAATTACCTTCTAAAAAAAAAAAAAAAGACAAGGCTGGGAGAGGAGAAGCGCAAGTTCAAGGCCAGAGGTAGCTGCATAATTTAGCAAGGCCCTGACTCAAAAGAAAAAGTAATAAGTGGGCTGGGAGTGCAGCTCAGTGTTAGAATGCTTGCAAAACGTGCATCAAACCCTGGGTTCAATTTGCAAAATATCTGTGTTTTCTGTATCTCAAGGGGCTTGAGCTTAGAAATTTAATTCAAATGTGTTAGATCATTTATACTTCCTAATATTCCCAATGAATGTAGAAAGTGTATAACATTATTCTTTTAGGAACTGAATCTCCAAAACAAGGACATTACTAAAAAAGTTGAAAGATTTTGTAAAATTATAAAAATCCCTAGGGTGGATATAGAGAGCTATCTCAAAAGCAGTATGTGAAAAATAAATTTTAAAATATTTGCACATATTTTGGAATAATGAACCATTCAAAAGTTTTTAAATAGATGCAATTTTCCAGCAAAAAGGGAATACTGCCTTTATATGAAATGTTTCTAGCAGGACACTGTAGGTTCTGTAAAGCCCATTAAGAGGTTAGCAGTATCCAGTAAAATAAATGGCTTCTGGTAAGAAAACAAGGGTCTAGTTTCCCTATATAGTCTTGTAATTGCAAAAGTTAAGAAAAAGAGGTGAAGAAAAACATGTTCCTCTTAAAAACTGAATATTTGTGGTCTGGAAGGTCCTAAGAAGTTAAGAATCAGCATTGTTTTTTCACTCTCAGGCTGAGCTCAGGTGGATGTAATGTGGTTCAACTTGTGATTAGGTTGACCTGGACTTGAGTCCTTCCCTGTGATTTCCTATATTATGACCTTGGGCCACTTGCCGAGCCTTTCTCAGCCTCTTTTTTCATACATAAAACCTGGGGATGATTATAATACCTGCCTTGGATGGCCATTGGAAAAGTTATATGAGATACCTGTGATGCTCCTATTATGGTTCTGAGAATACTGCCAACAAATTTTCATATCCTATACTTACCTAGTGGGGTCTAGCTCAGTTGATAGAGTACTCCTTTGAGCTCTGAAGCCCTGGGTCTGATCCCCAGCACCGAGAAAATGGGAGAAGAATATGGCAATTCGCTCCCTAAGCAATCCTGAAACAATCAGCCATTGAAAACCTTGAGGGCCGCTATGAGTCAGACCCTATCCATGGCACCGAACAACAACAACAACAACAACAACATACTTACCTTGGTAAAGAGAATGGTAAGTAGTCTGACATTTTCATGACTGCCCTTTGTCAGTTTCTGACAGGGCACTTCACATGGACCTCATGCCAAGACCTTGGCAGTCTTTCTCTTTGCCTTGTTTACAATTTCACATCCTCACAGTTATATCTGTAGGCATTCTAAAAACATTTTATTATCTTTGTCTCTACTTTCCTGTGATAGCTGGACTTATTCATTTCTGCCTTCACTAAGCAATCTGTTCCATTTTTTACTAGATAGCAGGGAAATGGAAGTTAAGTATTTTACTCATCACAAAGGAAAGGTTGATTTCAGTGGAGAGAGAGAACTCCCCAATGGTTGTGGAACCTTCAACGAAACCCCAAAGCAAAGAAAGAACAGAGGCAGCAGGACCACACTGGATAGAAGCCTATCCTTTGAAGTAAGCAGATTTTGTTTTGAACATGAATGTCACTGACCACTACTGCAGTGACCTGGTGGACATCATTAGACCTCCAAGCTTCAAGGCCCTCTGTAAAACAAGGAGAATTATCCCATCTCCTGGGGCAGATGTAAGAGATAGACAAGATGAGGTGGGTAAGATGCTTAGCACAGTACCTAAGAGGGAATACTGTCACCCAGATTAAACAGAGAATTTTACAAAATTACTTCATTTTCCTTGTCTCATCTATGACATAGCATAGTTGGGAGCTAGTGGAAAGGCAACAAAGAAATTTCATTTTTCTCTAGTGACTAAAAGGGTCCTGGACGAGATTTTGTTTGTTGAAATATTCTTTTTTCATGACATTTCATAAATAATGAAAACCAAGATGAATAGGTCAACAGACAGTCAATTCTTTCCATCAGACACTATTGAAACCACCATTTTCTAGGTGAGGTATAAATAAGTATCCTTTGTTTCAGGGTTGAGTGAAAAGCATACCCAGTTGGTTCTGTCTCAAATATGTATTCCAAGCCAGTCTCCTTCATCTTTCACTCAAACTGCCATTTCGAAGATAGATGATCAGAAATATTTTGCATTGGTAATCAGAAATATCATCCCCCTCAAACTTGCTTGTCCCTTAGCCTAGTCTAGGAAAAATGGCTACTTCTCACCTCATTCTGAGGGTGAAATGGCAGCAGCTTAGAGAAGCATTCATGGATGACCCTTGGAGAGTTTAACTAATTAGAGACTTGAATTAACCTAATTTTGAGGAGACTGAAGAAGTCACATCCCTTCCTATAAAAGTCCAGGAAATAGCTGCAGATGTAGGAACTCCCAGCATCTAAGAAAGACCTTCTTGGCTGAGCCCTAGTCAACTGCATAAACCTGGGAATGAAGGAATTTGGACTTTAACTTCTATGGGCTTTTCATTTGCAGGGGAATTACCATGAGAGAAGTTGACAAATGAGAAGAGTTTCATATCGTGCAACTTTGAACATTTTTGTTATAGCCCTAGTCTTTGTATTTTTTCACTTTATAGAATCTGATGAACTATTTTAGGCAACATAACTAGACATCATTGGTAATAAATAAAGTAGGGAATAAATTTTCAGCTTGGGGACTGCAGAGTCATGTATGACTCAAGTCCCTAGAGCTATGTGTTGCTAAAAAAAAAAAAGTGACTTGTCCATCAGCAGTCCCAAAGAAATTGTACAAAGATGTGGGCTTTAGGAATGTTGAGGATGCAAAATCCCTGTAAGCATGCAGACTTCCCTACTGAGAAGAACAGCTCCATGGCTTACTTCTGAACTGTTCAATAAGTCCAGTGGATTATGACATTTTTTTTCTCAATGTTCTTTCATATATGTGCTGCCTTTAAGATTTTTCTAAGTCTGCATATCACTATACTAATATTTTTCTTTAAATATTCAGTGTGTAATTTTGAAATCTAGTTTAATCCTTTGCTCATCATCAATAATGTGTTTAAATGTATTAGTAACATATTTTTGAATACAGGTTAAGATACACATACAATAACTAAAATTTTAAAATGCCTGTCTAGATACTACCCACAGAAGAAAGATGTAGCAATCTACTCCCCAAAACAATCCCAAAACAATCAGCCATTGAAAACCGTATGTGGGTCGCTACGAGTCAGATATGACTTGAGGGCACCTAACAACAACAACAAAGATACTACCTAAAATCAACCTACATAATTTATGTCAATGTAACACACACTGTAATATACTAGGACAAGAAAAAGCTGGTAGGTGTTGAGAAAAGAGAAACCAGTTCTACCATTCACGTTTCCATTCCAATCTTGATGACAGAAAAAGCACTAGAGAAATATTTTGGGCCTCTTCACCTTCTCTCTCACTATATCCCAAGCAAAAAAGAAGAAATCCTTCTAAGACGTGTAGGAACTCCAATCCAGTGATGTCTAACTCTGCCCTTGGCAGTTCAGCATGTGGGGATCACTTCCAGGTTGTTCAGATGGAGAAAGGAAACTGAACTTGTCAGACTGCTTGGTCTACCTAAGAAGGACTAGCAAATTCTATTTCTGCCTCAGGCCTAAGCCTCATTCTCCTACCCAGCTTTACTAGAAAACCCTGTAGTTTGGGTGATAATAAATACATTATATTTCAGCCTCCTTCCATCTCCTGCTTTTATTTCTGAAATTGGCTAAAGAAACATAAAATAGAAGGGTTAGTATTCCATGTTAAGTACAAAATAAAACACATCATTTGGTTACAGAAGCAAGTGAATAGATATGAAGAGAAAATACTGATGGAAGAAAATGATTATTCCTCTTACACAGAAAAAATGCCCTATTTTTATGAACATTTTTATGATAGCTTATGAAAAGTATTTTTTTTAAAGTTAATGCAACTTGAATCTCAAGTGTTATGACTATGAATTCTCACTTCCATAACTTGGATTGAGAGTTACATAATATTCCAATCTTCTTGAAGCAAAATCTGTGTATATTGGAGCAAGGAGCTCTTCCCTGTCAGTTTCTCTGATAGGCAGTGAGATGCAGTTTGGAAAAAAGAATGTTGGCCTTGGAATCAGGCTTAAGGATGTACTCTTGATGTTGGAAGTTGGGAAAACTACTTAGACTTACTGAATCTCAATTCTTACATTTATAAAATGGAGACAATAACCCTCTCAAGGTTGTGGGAACAGTGAAATACTGCATGCAATGAATTGATTTGATGCCTGATTCCCTCATTGCCCACAAAATTGAGCTAAAGATACTGTGCAAGGATTCCCTCTCCCATGGTAGTGTTTCTTCAAGGTTTTGCTTATGGTTATCCTTTCATCCATCATGCACCAGAGTTGTAAAACCTTCATTTGAGATCCAATCCTTTTCTCCCATACCCTTCTGCCCTCACAGCTTCAAACTGAAGTTTGAGGGCTATTCCGTACTCCAGAGAACTTGTCACTTGGGACTCAGTGGTCATAATTTCTTTTACCTCACAGCACCAATTTCCAAGGTCACAGCTTCTGCTCCAAGTATCTCACTTCCCCACAAACACCAACCTCCATGCACTAAGAAGGAGGCAGCCAAACAGGCATAACGCATCTATTTCATTGATGCTTGGAACACAGATGATCAATATCCATGAATGTCCTTTCCTAGACCTGGAAGCTAGACTGTACAGCCTGTCCTTACAGAGTTGTACTAGCTATTATTACAGTGAACATAGTGATCCAAGAACAGTATTTTAGACATAAAATATTTTGGACATCACAGACTCAATCTTTAAAATCACTAGCTCAGTGGTAGAGTGTTTGCCTTACATGCATAAGGCCCGGGGTTCAATCTCTAGCACCAAAACAAAAGCAAAACACTAGCTTCTTTACTTGGCCAGTGAGATTGCCATGTCTAGGCACCCATTGTCTATATCCATATCTACATAGGGTTTTTTGTATAAATGATCCCTTTTATTGTAAGTAATGTGCAACACTGGCCTGGCTTTGCACTGCAAGTCCCCAGTCAAGATATAGTCCAATAACTGTGGCTGCAGGTTCTTTTGCATGATCCACAATTCAGACACAGAGCTGGGTGAGTGGGAGGGGCAGAAGGTGGCAGCACACAAATATCTACATAGTTTTTAAAGATAGTTAAGATCTTTCCCTTGAATGGAAATGGAATATGGGTGGTCCAGATTATCCTTAGAGGCCTCTTTAATCACAGATAATATTCAAAGGCAAAAAAGATTTTGACTTGTGATATAAGTTGCTTTATGCAAACAAGCTTGCATAGCAAAATGGTGCAGATAAATGCAGATGAAAGTGGGCATTCTACAAATAAATGTAACTATATTATATTGCTCTGGTGTAGAAATAGATTCAATGTACAGGACAAAAATAAGTTCTTGGTAATATAAGTTAGCTCGTGTAGTTAGATGGTCAACTCTGAAATTTTTCTCACTAGACCTTTTCTAATAGTTTTGTTGCTAGGGCTACAATGTTTTGGCCAGATTGGAACAGAATTGTCAACTCTAATAGAGATTAAACCCAACTAGATCTTTTTAAAAATAAGCATCAGTGACTAGTGCTGGCTCTCAAAGCCATAATCATGTAGAATGGAAAGATCTCTAAAGATCTGATTTCAGAAAATATAAATAAAATCTGAAATTTAGCAGTTTCTATTTCAATAACAACAATTTCATAGTTATTCCAACATAAACTTTTATTGACATACTGAACAGAACTTAAAAGAACATTCCATATATTTAATAAAAATGAATATAAAATTATTTGTGGTAAACCAGAAATTAATTTCCCAAATACTCTGAATAATTGAGGTTGTTTAATGAACCATTCTTCTGATTAGCTGGAAAATTGTGGTTTATAATGGTTCACAAATTCACACCCAATTTATTCCTTAGACAATATAGAAAAGGTACAAGATAAAGTCCTCTGTCTTTTGGTTCCTCCTAGTCATTGTTGTTGTTAGGTGCTATCTAGTTGGTGTCCAACTCATTGTGACCCTAGATACAACAGATGAAAAACAATAGTCATGCTTCTCTGCTATTCATAGGGTTTTCAGGGGCTGATTGTTTTTTGGGAGTGGGTTTCCAGATCCTTCTCCCAACCCTACAGCACCTGATGCTCCCACGCGGTCTCCCATCCAAGTACTAACCAGGCCTGACCCTGCTTAGTTTCTGAGATCTGACAGGATTAAACACCATAGTGGTATGGCTTCAGGCATCCTATTCATTAGTCAAACTCATTTGACAATGGAATATCTAAGGAAAGTGTAACTACAAGTCACCCAAATAAAACATGTTCAAGTTTTGCAAAGCACATTAAGGAAAGATGGTTTGTTCTGGACCATCAATTAGTAAAAGTACTAAAAGGGTAAGAAGAAAAGAGTTAGGAACACTCTCTTTGATTTGCTTACTAGGGAGTGAGAGGATGAGCTTCCTTGACTAGGGACAGAAGGAAGAGAACACCTAAACTAAAAAACAGCACAGTCTGCACACCTTCTGACCCTGCAATTCTACCTTTGCACTCATACAAGAGAATCAAATAGAACAATTTATATAAGTACCTAGTGAATAATAGATGGTGTTTTCTCCTGATGTATTTATATTTTTTGCATGCAGAAATCCCAGGGCTAACTTCCAATAAGAAAATCAGAATATTATCTTGTAGTCTAAAGAAAGCTACCTTAATTTGAACATTATAGCATTAGTGACACCTAGTGGAAAATATAGAAGTTACAATGTAGCATTATATAGCTATCCTGATCTTTTACAGTGAACTCAAGATAAATTTTACATACTAAGCAACTAAATGGAAACAGAGGAAAAAGAAACATGTCTAGGAGGATATCTATCACAATGAGCTAATAACTTTGGGTCAATATTCCAAAATTCAGAAGCGGTCAATGAACATAAAAATGTTAGTTTGTGTTAATTATAAATATTCAGTATGCATTTATATAGTGAAAAATAGTTAAAATAGAACTATGAATGCTTTATGCTATTTTGAGGCTCTTTTTGTACATCACATACCAAAGAACCTCCCTTCCCAAGCTCTCAGATCAAAATTCTCCATGGTCCAGGCACGGTGGCGCACGCCTGTAATCCCAGAGGCTTGGGAGGCAGAGGCGGGAGGATCACAAGTTCAAGACCAGAGGCAGTCTGCATAATTTAACGAGACCCTGTCTCAAAAAAAGGGAAAGAAATGGGCTGGAGGCGCAGCTCAGTGGTCCAGCACTTGCAATGCATGCAGGCGCGAGACCCTAGGTACAACCCCGAGTACGGCAAAAAAAAAAAAAAAAAAAAAAAAAAATCTTCATGGGATGCTCAGATGGTACCTCAAAGAAATAACCAGTTGTTCTGTAAAGAAAATGGAACTGAGATAAAAACAGGAAAGATATTTAATTTGAGACACAATGGACACAAAAAAATTATGACATTTTACGAGTGAGCCTTCAAAGTCAGAAAAAATTCTCTGAATAAGGGAACAGCTTGAATACTTGTGATCAAAAACACACTGTGGTTGAGTACAAGATTGGCAAACTATAATCATAGGGCCAAACCCAGGCCTCCTGGGCTTTGTTACTGGAGTACAGTCATGGTCATTCATTGATATACTGTCTGGTTGTTTTCAAGCTACAATGACTGACTTAAGTGCAAGAGACCATATGCCTGCAAAGCCTGAACTATTTACTACCTGGCCATTTATAGAAAGTTTGTTAACCTGTGGTCCATTAGATCAGGGGTCTCCAAATTATTATGGCAGAAGGGACCAGTTTCATGCAAGACAATATTTCCACAGTGGGAGGAAGGATGTTTATCTGAAAAGAAGTGGAGCTGAAGCAGTAATGTGCACACCAACTTGACAGCACCTGACAACAACAACAACAACAACACACACACACACACACACACACACACACACACATATATCATACAGTCATCATGGCAGCAAAGAAACTTTCTAATACTAAAAGTGAAGGAAAGAGGAAAATTGTAAGAATTACAATTGAATTTTAAAAAGAACTTATTGCTAAGCATGTGAGTCATTCAGTGTGGTGCTGGAACCAATAAATACATTTAAATTATTTCTTATGTGAAAATAGTGCTTTGCACTTGAACTGATGGGCACTCAACCAGCCTTCCAGAATGGATTATGGTTGAGTGCCAAGGTATTGCTGTATTTCTTAACTGACACATAATTTTTGAAGGGTAAAAAAGGTTATGACTGACCACTCAGAAACTTTATGAGTAAATAGTAGCATGCAAAGGATATAAAAATCTAAGAATTTAACTCTGTTAACAGTATTTGTTGTTGTTGTTGTTGTTAGGTGCCATCGAGTCGGTATCTGACTCAGAGCCACCCTCTGTACAACAGGGGAAACACTATTGTCAGTGCTTCTCTACTGTTCATAGGGCTTTCAATGGCAGATTGATTTTTGGGAGGGGGTTGCCAGGTCCTTCTCCCAAGCCTACAGCACCTGGTGTTCCCAGGCGGTCTCCCATCCAGGTACTAACCAGGCCCAACCCTGCTTAGCTTCAGAGATCTGACGGGATTGGATGCCACAGGGCTATGGCTGCAGGCATATATATATATATATATATATATATATATATATATACATACATATATACATATATATACACATAAATACATACATATATACACAAATACACACACACACACACACACACACACACACACACACATATATCCTGCAGCCATACCTCTGTGGCATTGGATCCTGTCAGATCTTGGAAGCTAAGCAGGGTCAGGCCTAGTTAGTTCTTGGATGAGAGACTGCCTGGGAACACCAGGTACTACAGGTTTGGGAGAAGGACCTGGCAACTCATTCCCAACAATCTGCCATTGAAAACCCTGTGAATAGCAGACAAGCACTGACAATAGTGTTTCATCTGTTGTACACAGGGTAGCTATGAGTCAGATACCGATTCAATGGCACCTAACAGCAACAACAAATAGATGATAGATAGATAGATAGATAGATAGATAGATAGATAGATAGATATGGCACTGATCATTTAAGAAAAACTTTAGTAAAGGGGTGAGTCTTAAAGCAGTAGCTTAGTTCTTCTCCCAGTAGACAGAAACCAATGAGAACTGTAAATACAAGAAACTTCTAATAGAAACAGAAATGTCACTATAGCTGTGATTTGTCTAATCACTGAATGTATTTCATCCTGAATAGCTTTCTGAGACTTTTCTCTGGGAGCACTATCAGAGAAATAAGCAATTAATTCACTTAGGCTTAAATAAGTTATTTAAAACAAACTGTCAACTAAGAGTATCTAATTAAATGTTTCTAAAATCAAATTGCCTACAGCCGTAGCACTGTGGCATCCAATCCCATCAGATCTCGGAAGCTAAGCAAAAGTATGCACAACACCCTGGGGTTAGCCCCCAAGTACTGAAAAAAATAAGAATTCTGCCTGTCACTGTTACGTATCAGATTTTGATCAGCTTGCCCAATGAAATGTGTGTAATGGCCAACTTGACCCTGGAAGATGTTTTCCTTACATCTTTAACTAGCTCTCTGTCTGCATGTATACGTGTAAATCACAATCTTTGCTGCTGGGGCAAGTAAGGGGCAAGAAGCAAAGAAACTGGATGTCTGTCACTTATTCTACTGGGAGTTAGAGCCAGAATCCGGCCATCACTCTGGTAGAGCATGGTGTTCATCTTTCTCCAACATAAAAATTGCATCCTTTTTTTAAAGAACCTTATGGTAAAACTCAGCACTTCAGGTAATAATTTCTTGGGTTTCATGGTAATATAGTTTGTAAGTTATCTGCAAATGCAAATCATTATTACTATAATTTGGAGTATCTAAAAAGGAAAAGGCTAGTAATATGTGGCATTTTTCTATCTATAGAAGGAAATATTTATTAAATATCTGTACTCTGAGGAGATAGAAGTAACATTTAGTATGTACAGTCTGTGCCTTTTGAGGAGTTTATAATATAGTTCGATTTATACTTTTTAAAAAAGAAAGAAAAATTAGATGTTCATGAATTTAACCTTATCTGGCTTCTGTCTGCCTTGGTGGCCCTTTTTCAGACTATGTCTTGCAGTGCATACATGGTGGTTGTTCCATAAGATTATAATGAAGCTGAAATGTGCCTTTCATTAAGGACTTTTTCTTTTCTTCTGTATCTTTTCTATGTGTTGTTGTTGTTAGGTGCCTTCAATTCCGTGTCTGGCTCACGGCAACCCTATGTACAACAGATGAAACACTATTATTAGTGCCACTCTGCTATTCACAGGGTTTTCAATGGTAGATTGTTTTTTGGGAGTGGGTTGCTGGGTCCTTCTTCCAAGCCTACAGCACCTGGTGTTCCCAGGCGGTCTCCCATTCAAGTACTGACCTGGCCAGACCCTGCTAAGCTTCTAAGAACTGATACAATCAGACGCCACAGTGGTGGATATATGTAGATATTCTGTGTAGATATATGCAAATACTATTGTTTTACCATTGTGTAATATGCTGTACATACTTGTAGCCTAGGAGCAATAGGCTGCCCTGTATAGTCTGGGTGTATAGTAAGCTATCCATCCAGGTTTGTGTAAGCACACTAGGATTACACAGCAATGAAATTGCATAACAATACATGTCTTATAACATTACCTCTGTCATTAAATGATCCATTACTGTACTTTCTGAATCTGTCTATTCCTTCTACTAACTTAGTCTTCCAGATATTTTCCACTTCAGAGCTTTCCATGTGATGTTGATAGGGGATGCTAGAGAGCAAGAAAGGGAATAAAGAGGCCTCTGCAGCCATTTGCTTCCCAGGAAACTTTTGAGACATGAATATCAATGTGAGCTCCCTCTGAGATAAATGGACTGATCTGGTGGTTAGTACTTCCTTGGTAGAAAATATCCTTACAAATAGCATGATAGCTAGTAGATAATACCTTCTAACAAATGGCCTGGTCTATAGCCAGTAGCACCTTTACAAGTGGCCTCATCTATAGCCAGTGACATCCTTTTCATATGAAGACAACAGGGGCCTCTATGTCTGAGCTAAAAATGTGGGATCAAGACCCCTCTTCAGATACTGAGAAAAGCCTGTTTTACTCTCCTAAAAGGCCACCCTAAGCTGTAGGTTTGGGAGAAGGACCCAGTAATCCACTCCCAAAATCCAATCAGCCATTGAAAACCGTATGAATAGCAGAGAAGCACTAACAATACTGTTTTGCCTGTTGTATGTAGGGTCACTATAAGTTGGACACTGACTTGATACACCTAACAACAACAACTGCAAGCCAAAAAAAATGGAAGATATAAAACTCACCTAAAGAGAATATCAAAAAGAGGGGAAAAATGTATCTCATCACCTTAGTGAAATATGGACTTAAGTACCCCCAAAGCCCCACCACTTGATACTGTGCTCTACCAAAGTCTGCAGATGTATGCAGTTCTCCACACATGATGTTCACAAAAGCTTGCAGTCATCTGTAGCCTTATTGCTGGACCTGCATGCTTCCTGACCTGTGACTAAGAAGTGTAAGTGTGGACCTCAGCTGCTAGACCTACCTGGTTCTGATTTCTATCTCAGAGACATAACTTTCTCTTTCCTTTTGTCTTTCCATCTCTCTTCTCCCCATGCCAGCCTAATTCCCAAGCCTTCTTGCCCTGGCACTGAGGACACTGGGTCCTCTCTTGGGCTATTTTTAAATTCCTTTATTAATGTGACCAAGAACCCAAAGGGGCAACCAGCTGCCCAGTGACACTTTGCTCTGGCTAGAAATTTCCTTTTTAATCTATTCAGAGCCTTATTTTTACATTCTTCTTAACTCAACTGTTAATGTGTTAAATTTTCTTTGACTATTCAGACTGTACTAAAACCTGATCTAAAGTATTTTCATGGCAGCTTATAATGCCACTTTAGAGGATTTCTTTCATTGTTAAGAATTATGTAATGATTTATATTGTACTTTCCCTGTTTTCCTGTGTCAAAATAAAATCACCTGAATTTAGGATAAATATAGCATTTATTTTCATGAAAAAAGTACAGATCTCTATCCAGAAGGATAAAAACTCACTGGTGAGGGTGGTAAGAAATTTGCCACACAGCAGTTTTAGCACAGTTCATAAGTATAAATTAGGAAGTATTTTGACTTATTTCATGTTGCTATACTTTTTTATTTTGTTTTAGGGCAAATAGCTTTTTAAGCTAATTTATTTGTAGCTTAATGGCTTAATTTCATTCATTAGTATTGTCAAGGATATGAGTAATTTAAGTGTTTGTTATGTGGTTATGACTACTTTGCCTTGACAAACTAGTATATCTAAACTATGGCTTCCACTTTTATTTTTCTTCAACACCTGTACTATCCATGATGGTACTGAGTGACTTCATAAAGATTTGAATGAATGGATTTCTGAATACTTGTTTAGGAAAACGTCACAGAAAAACCCTAAACATTTTCTAATTGAAAGCAAAATTGGATGGATGAATGAGATCACTTTTAGGGAGCTTTGACTATCCATCTGAGTAGATTGTACTGGAGGATATCAGAGGTTTCTAGGGGTTTAGGATTGACATATTAAAGGGCCATTTCTTTCAAGTGTTAATTCAGTAATAGTTAGAATGGGTTGTGTACAGGACAGTGTACAGTGGTTGTCTTTATACTTGGATGTGGAGAATAATTACCTGGGTGCTTTGCAAATTCCTGGCTTTGATTCCCCATCCCCAAGGACAGGTTAGTCTGATTCAATAGTATAGTGTAACTGGTTCCTCCAAGCTGGACATAATGATTGTCATCTTGGCAATCTTGACACAGGACACCTGGAATGACCTTAGGACACCATGGCCACATATCCAAGACAATGAATTAAGCAAAACTATACAGGTTAGCTAAGTCTATTGTAATAAAAATAGAGCTATCAACATTCCCTTTGAAAGGGAGAACTGAGGAGGGTCAGAAGACCCTCAAGGACCTCCACAAGATCATCCTTTGAGGTGCCAATCACTAGCACCTCCTGCTCTAGCTGCATGTGATGCTAGGTTATATAAGAGATGAAGACTCAGGGTGGGACTTGCTGGTGGTATAGCTTCCCATGCAACATCTTTAAGGAAACTTCTCAGAAGAGATTCTTCCCATTAGTTGATTCTTATATAAAGGCTGTCCTTGAGTCACCCACGCCCTTCTAAGAAACCCCAAAAACTCATGGTTCATGAAGTTTAATAGGATCTGTCCTTTGGTCTATCTGCATTCCCATTGGATTTCATGCAACACATAGTCACTAATGACTCTGAAGCATTTGAAATATGCTGGTCCAAATTCAATGGCACCTAACAACAACAACAAAGTGTAAAGTATTGGATTTCAAAGACTTAAGATTTAAAAACTAAAACATCACAATGCTTTCTACTTGGTTGTATATGCATTGGGTTTAACATGCATTGGGTTGAATAAAATATATTAAGAATAATTTCACATTTCACTTTTCTAAATGTGACCACCAGGACATTTAAAATTACATATGTAACTCATGTTATATTTCTGTTGGACAGTGCTGGTTTACACTATGAGGTCTGTGGTGGTGGTGGTTGTTATGTGCAGGCAAGTCAGGTCCAACTCATAGTGACCCTCATAGGGTTGTCAATGGATGACTGTTTCAGGATTGCTTTGGGAGTGGATTGCCAAATCCTTCTCCTGTTTTTGCAGTGCTGGGGATTGAACCCAGGTCCTCAGAGAGTGCAGAGCAATATTCTACCAACTGAGCTAAACCCCAACCCCTAAAAACTCTCCTATTATAGGGTTTTCAATGGCTGATTGTTTCAGGATTGCTTCTGAAGTGGATTGCCATGTCCTTCTCCCATTTTTGTGGTGCCTGGGATCAAACTCAGGGTCTCAGGGAGCACAGAGCAGTGCTCTACTAACTGAGCTAAACCCCAGGCTATGAGGTCTAGAAGATGACATATTTTGACCAGTATCTCAAATGATCTCTCTCTCTTTTTTCTTATTTGTTTGTTTGTTTGTTTTGGTAGTGCTTAGGGACTAAACCCAAGGCCTCACACATGCTTTGCAAGTGCTCTACCAATGAGCTGCACTCCCAGCACTTTTTTTTAACATTATTTTCTGAAACAGGGTCTCACTAAGTTATGCAGACTGCCACTGGCCTCAAACTTGTGATCCTTCCTCCTCCTCCTGAGATGCTGGGATTACAGGCTTGAGCCACTGTGTCAGGTTTATCCCAAATGATTCTAATGCAGGTGCTTAGACTACTCTTTTAAACCAATAGATTATCATAGATATTTTAGCATGCAAGTTTAGGAAAGTGAGAGTCTGTGCTACATGGATTATAGGAAGATTTAATAAGACCAGACACATCAGAGAAAGACATTTTGAAACAAGAATCAAGTTGATGACTGATATGGAAGAAAATGAAGTGACAGTGTAGATAAATACAAGGTGCCAGGCTTACAGGGTAGTATTAGTCCATACTTTGGTGGAAAGAAATGCCCAAACTCTGAGTTTGTTTTAGTTATTATTTATCATAATAATACTTAGATTTGAGAAAATTTGTCAGCAATTCATCCCCATTAACTTTTGGGCAGTTGGTTTGGCTTTGACCCCATGTTATCAAGAACATACATAGTAACTTTACAGAATGTTTCTTAAAAACTTTTCAATTACTTGAGTTTCACTTTTCTTCACTATTCAACATACACTTTTTAATGTGTATTATGTAGAGGAATGCTGTTTAGACAGGGAAAAGTATAATATTTAGACAGGGAAAAGTATATATATTAAGGCTTTTTCCAAATAAAATTAAAATAATGAATAATCAAAGTCATTAGTAAAAGATAATTATGAAAATTATTTCATAAACAGACCTATGTTTCATATTAAGGTATTAAAAACAGAAATAGTCAAAACTTCATAAAGTTAGAAACAGAATTTTAGACTGAAAGTAACTTTATTAATGACTTAGTTAAATACTCTTAAAGATGAGGAAACTGAGATCCAGAGTGGTTATATAGTTAAGCTAAGATTCAATATCTAGATAGTGGAAGATTTAGAGAATCTAGAGTTCCTGATATTGTCTCCTTTTAAATTATATCGTTTAAACATGCTGAGAAATGCTCTTACTTTTTTCAAGGGTTTTGAAAAACTTCACTGATTTTAGGCTAAAGATTTTTACTTAATAGGCTATACACATAACTGGTCAGGAAAATGGCAGTTACAAACCATAATAAATTTTATGTACTACACGACTAGTTCCAACTACCAGAAGATGGCACTGTACAATGCTTTTTAAAAATTTAGTACATACAAATGTGCTTATGCTCAACAGAAAAGGAAGAAAAAATAGTTTCCAAGGTATTTATATATGTAGAATACTTCAGAATGAAATGTTGAATCAGAATAGAAAACTGATTGATAGTCTTTTAAACATTTAATACATGTGCACACATACATATAATGAAACTATATGTAAACATTTATATATATTTATTGGCATTTAATTTGTGTTGTTTAATGTGTTATTATATGAAAAAAAAGAAAAAATTTTAGGTAATTGGCTTATTATTTTCATAGAGTTGTCCATCAGATAGCCAGGAGTTATTTTATTCTTGAGGTCAATATTTTGAAAAAATAAAAATAAAAGCGGTTTATCATAAATCTCATAAAGCAGTTAAGGACGCTTAACTTTATGACAATTTTAATAAAACTTTCTTCTACAAAATTGTGGGGAAAAAGGGATTTGATTATTTCAGTTTGGAGAATTTGCTTTAAAAAAAACTGTCCTAAAACTTAATGTTATTCTATTTCTTAAATGGGTGTTTTTTATTTCTGTGAAGGATAAGAATTAAATCAGAGCAATTTTCTGTTCTGGTTAATTACAATTCATTTTGTAGTTCTAATGAATGCATACATTTTTCCATGGGCTTAATAATTAAGTTACTGAATGTAAATCTCTTAGATTTCCCCCTTCACGCATTCCTCCAAGGATTCTTTCATTATTGGTTCAAGTGCTCAAAAAAAAATGATGAATTTGAATCATGACAATTTATTAATTAACAACAATTTTTAAAAGTCAACAAATATATCTTCATGCTAGTAGAATTCTAATTTTCAATTTTAATTTTTAAATTTTATTTATTTATTTATTTATTTATTTATTTATTTATTTTGCAGTACCCAGGGCCTGGTGCTTGTATGCTCTGCAAGTGCTAGACCACTGAGCTGCACGCCCAGCCCATTTTTTACTTTTTTGAGACAGTTGTTGTTGTTGCTGTTAGGTGCCATCAAGTTGGTATCCTACTCATAGCGACCCTCATAGGGTTTTCAATGGCTGACTGTCTCGGGATTGCCTTGGGAGTGGATTGCCAGGCCCTTCTCCCATTTTTGTGGCGCTGGGAATTGAACTCAGGACCTCAGAGACTGCAGTGCAGCGCTCTACCAACTGAGTCAAATCCCAGCCCACAGGGTCGCGCTAAATCATGCAAACAGCCTCTGATCTCGAACTTGCAATCTTCCTGCCTCTGCCTCCCCAGCTGCTGGGATTACAGGTGTGTTCCACCACTTCCAGCTAGAATTCATAATTTGTAATGATGCAATTGCATATATACATAGGATATTAAGATTCTATCTTTAGTAAAATTTAGGTACTAAATATTATCAGAAACAAATGATTCTATATCAGATTCTATGTCAGAAAGCATTACTGTTTTATTATGACATTTTATTATAATTTTTCATGTTAGTGACATAGAGTCAAATAGTAGTCTTTTCATGGGTCAACAATGATTAGGTACCAAAAGGTTTAACTTGAAAGGCAAATGATTACCTCTTTATATTTAATGTTCAGAGACTGAAAAATGCATACACATATATAATATATACATAGTATATTATACAAAATATATGTGTGTAGTATGTGTTTAAATATAAATGAAATTCAAAACAGCTCAGAATAGTTTCAGACATGGAAAATGCCACACAAAGCCTCTGTGAATAATTAATAAACCACAGTCCTCTTCAAATTAATAAAGATAGATTTAACATGTTAAATCATTTTATAATTACTTGTTTAAGTTGGTCACTTTATCCCTATAGTATATTTTTAGCTGGTTGTTTCTGAACATGTTGAATGTGGAATTCTTTTCATTGCCTTACATGTAAATATAGGTGAATTGTTATTGTTGTTAGGTGTCGTCGGGTCAGTATCCGACTCATAGCCACCCTCTGTACAACAGGGGAAACACTATTGTCAGTGCTTCTCTGCTGTTCATAGGGTTTTCAATGGCAGATTGACTTTTGGGAGGAGGTTGCCAGGTCCTTCTCCCAAGCCTACAGCACCTGGTGTTCCCAGGCAGTCTCCCATCCAAGTACTAACTAGGCCCGACCCTGCTTAGCTTCCAAGATCTGATGGGATTGGATTCCACAGGGCTACGGCTGCAGGCCATAGGTGAATTAGTTCTGCTAAATCTTTGAACTAATAAGAAAACTGTTGTTTACACAGTCTTGCTATGCTGTCCAAGTTGGACTCGAACTCATGATCCTAATGCTTCTGCCTCCCAAGTGCTGGAATTACAGGCGTGCACCATCACATTTGCTTGGGAATCTTTCTTGGAAGTATATTTAGAAGAAAGAGCCAGGAGGACAGAAATGAAGTTGGAAGTTGGAAATATGTAACTAATAGAGCCAAAACCAAAGGCCACAGAAAATAGTGACATCAAGGACCCAAATGGTGAACAAACCTTAAAAAAGATACCTCCCTTGGGAAATTGAAAACATGGAAGAAAGGAAAACTGAGACTATAGATACTGATTTTTCATGAATCATAAGTGAAGGATGATCTCTAGCTTCTCCATGGAGGAACTGACAAGGTAGTGAAGTGAAGGAGTCAGGGAAAGGGAGTGAGACCAGTGAAAAGAGTTGGAAAGACTTTTGGAGCAGTCATTACAAAGAATGAGATAAGAAGTCAGCCAAGGAGAAATAAGATACAAAGCACTGGTCCTCAGTGGATATTTACTGAATACTATTTATCTCAAGATGTGCTTCTGTGTGTTTACAAGAGAAAGAAAACATCACTTTGCTTGTTGTTGTTAGGTGCTATCGAGTCAGTATCTGACTCATAGCGACCCTCTGTACAACAGGGGAAACACTATTGTCAGTGCTTCTCTGCTGTGCATAGGGTTTTCAATGGCAGATTGATTTTTGGGAGGGGGTTGCCAGGTCCTTCTCCCAAGTCTACAGCACCTGGTGTTCCCAGGCGGTCTCCCATCCAGGTACTAATCAGGCCTGACACTGCTTAGCTTCCGAGATCTGACGGGATCGGATGCCACAGGGCTATGGCTGCAAGCATCACTTTGCTAGGAGAATGTAATTACTGCACATACGGAGCAAAAAGACGAGAACTTAGTGAATGTATGCGGTCATTGCAAAGTGAATTTTTTTTGTGTAGTACTAGGGGATTAAACCCAGGGCACTCCATCACTGAGCTGCATCTCCAACCTTTTTTTCATTTTTTTATTTTGAGACAAGTTCTTGCTAAATTGCACATGCTGCCTCTTGCCTTGATTTCTGGATCTTCCTGCCTCAGCCTCCCAAGTCACTGAGATTAAAGGCATGTGCCATAGTGTCTGGCTTGCAAAATGAATTTTAAAGTACCTAAAGGTATATTGCATGAAGGACATAAAACTTAAATGATACTTAGACCTTCCTCAAGCAAAGATAAGTGGTTTAGTGGAAGTGGTTATTAGAGAAGATTAAAAGGAGAACATGACCTCTAGTCTAGGCTGTAAAGTAAATGTAAGGAAAATATCCTTTTTAGGTGTAGAGGACATTATAGTGAGGACATTACAGACCCCAAACTTAAACCCAATGGAACAAAAATGCAGAAGTATTGAACTAGCTTAGTTCTCCACTGGGACAGAGTCTTCATGTAGTCAGATCACAACTAGGTTCTTCTTTGGAGAGTTGGTCTGGCAGATTAAAAATCTGGAGTTTTCCAAGGAGATGAAAGCCAAAGGAGGTTTTTGAGGATCATGTAATTAAAGAAATATTTTAGTAACATTATCACAGCAGAAGTGAGGTACAGATTGGAACACTATAATAACACTAGGAATAAAGCATCAAAGACTTCATTATTTTAATTAGTTTTCCCTATATCATTCAAGAAGGAAGCAAAAAGTTCTTTAAAAGACAAGAAAAAAAGAAAAGATCAAATTACATGTCAAAAGAGACAGTAGAACTTGCCCTTGAACGTCAAGCAGCTAAAGTAAAAGGAAGACATGATAAAGTTAAGGAACTAAACAGAAGATTTCAGAAGACAGCTCAAGAAGACAAAAACAAATATTATAATGACATGTGCAAAGAGCTGGAGGCAGAAAAACCAAAGGGGAAGAACATGCTCTGTGTTTCTCAAGCTTAGGGAAGTGAAGAAAAAATACAAGCCTTGAGTAACAGTAGTGAAAGATTCTACAGGGAAAATATTAAATGATGCAGGAAACATCAAAAGAAGATGGGAAGAATACACAGAGTCATTATACAAGAAAGTATTGGTAGATGACCAACCATTCCAAGAGGTTGCATATGAAGAGGAACCAATGGTATTGAAGGACGAAGTGGAAGCTGCCTTGAAAGAACTGGCAAAACACAAGGCTCCAGGAACTGATGGGATACCAACAGAGATGTTTCAACAAACAGATGCAGCACTGGAGGTGTTAACATGTTTGTGCCAACAGGTTTGGAAAAGAGCTACTTGGCCAACTGACTGGAAAAGATCCATATTTGTGCCTATTCCCCAAAAAGGGGATGCAACTGAATGTGCAAACTATCGGACAATATCATTAACATCGCACACCAGCAAAATTCTACTAAAGATCATTCAGAAGAGACTGCAGCAGTATATAGACAGGGAATTACTGGAAAATCAAGCGGGATTCAGAAGAGGGCGGGGGACCAGGGACATCATTGCTGATGTCAAGTGGATATTAGCTGAAAGCAGAGAATATCAGAAAGATGTTTGTTTTATTGACTACGCAAAGGCATTTGATTGTGTGGATCATAACAAATTATGGATAACACTTTGGAAAATAGGAATACCAGAACACCTAATTGTGCTCATGAGAAATCTGTACATGAACCAGGAGGCAGTTGTTCGAATAGAACAAAGAGACACTGTGGGGTTTAAAGTTGAGAAAGGTATGCGTCAGGGCTGTATACTTTCACCCTATCTCTTCAATTTATATGCTAAGCAAATAATCCAAGAAGCTGGACTTCATGAGGAAGAACGCGGCATCAAGATTGGAGGAAGACTCATTAACAACTTGCATTATGCAGATGACACAACTCTGCTTGCTGAAAGTGAAGAGGATTTAAAACATTTACTGATGAAGATCAAAGATCATAGCCTTCAATATGGGTTATGACTAAACATCAACAAAACAAAAATCCTTACAGCTGGGTCAGCATGCAACTTCACAATAAATGGAGAAAAGTTTGAGGTTGTCCAAGATTTTGCTTTGCTTGGCTCTATAATCAACATCCATGGAAGCAGCAGTCAAGAAATCAAAAGACGCATTA